>WSUD01000051.1:4935-48234 GCA_019633495.1 Tulasnella sp. 427 | reverse complement strand
GGATCTGCGGTGGGCCCGCCGAACCGGACGCACCGTTGTTCTACCCTTGTAAATGCAGTGGAACGATTCGCTACATCCATCAGGCGTGGTGAGCAGTTGTTTTTACGGGGATCGGGTCGTCGACGACTTGATCGCCGGGACATTACCATTTGGACTGAGGTCTCGTGCGTTGCTGACGGGTCGTTATCCTTAGTTTAACTACATGGCTGAAGCATAGCAAGAAGCACACTTGTGACTTGTGCAAGCATCCTTACGCTTTCACGAAGGGTATCCGATCGCTCCAAAAGACGGGTGACGTCGTTTTCACTGACGGGCTCGATATTCCATCCCATAGTTTACAAAGAGGATATGCCAAACATCATACCACCGCACGTCTTCCTGAAGCGGCTCGTAACGCAGCTCGCGGGGACGCTCGTGATGGGAGCCCGCGCCTGGCTCGTCGTGTGCGTTTGGGTCGTGCTGGTGCCGTGGATCACGGTCTGGGTTTGGAGGATATATTTCTGGATTGGAAACCAATTGTGAGGCTGTCCTTGAATGTGCATATCGAAGTGGATGTGTGTTGACCACACCGTGGACCCCTTGCCTCTATACAGTGCTTGGAACGTGTATGGACCTCTTGCGCCAGACGAGCCTCCGTTCGGTCGACCCAACTCGACCGACACCTTGGAACAAATCGCCCTCACGCTTTCGTCCCCGATCACGTTTGTAAACCGGACCTACTGGGAAGCCATCAAGAATCGCTGGCAACATCCGGAAGACGAAAACGCTCGCGCTCGGTTCGTCAGCATCGTTCGAGACCAACACGAGCGGGTTGGGAGTGACGTTATCAAGGGCCAAATCGTCACGGCGTCCCTCGTCGTGGCGTTCCTCGCAATTTTCCTGCTGAGAGAATGGATCATCCAGAACGCTGTGCCCGGAATGTTCGGAGACGATGGGTTGGAAGGTGTCGGTCCCATGGAGGATCCTCAGGTGGAGGTCGCTGAGCTGCCGGAGAACCTGAACGACCCAGCTTTCGGAGCGCAGCAGGAGGACATGTTGCCTGCAGAGCTTAATGCTCGCATCGAACAGCTTAGGGCTGAGATGGCTCGGAGAAATGTGGAAGTTGCCAACGTGCCTCCACCGCCACGGCCGGCTCAGTTGAGGAACCTGGAGGTTGGAGACGTCGAGCAAGACCGAGACGAACCCAACGGCACAGACTCGCTTCCTCCTCTCTTTCCTACGAATTGGAACGAGGCTGGGTCTGCGTCACCTGTCACACCTCGGCCTCCAGCAAGGAGGATCCCTTCCGAAGGGCCGTTGTTCCCTCCCGAGGAACAGCCTTTCGCCTTCGGAGTCCCTTCATCGACCAGACCGACAACTCTTCCACCAGTACTCCCTAGCCGCGAAACTACCCAGTCCGACCGTCAGCCCATTGGGCCAGCTCAGGCGTCGGACGCAGAGCATTCAGCCAAGGTTTTCGACATGAACGGCCTGACCGTGAACCCTCTCGACTTGAACGCGAAAGAACCGCCGGCAATGACGTTTGCCACTTTCCAATTTGGTGGGCAGCCGGATAACGTCGGAGAATCATTTCAAGTCGACCCGGCGGGCTCTCCTTTTACTTGGAACAAGGTGCACGCGGACGGACAGGAGGCAAAGAAGCAGGCAGAAGGAACTGCCGACACAAGAGACGTCTCTCCAACTGACGAGCGCCCTCGCAAAGTCAGGGTCTGCAAAACGGTGGATTCCCCTTACAACTACAAGGCAAAGATCAGAAAATCCCCTCAAGGCGAAAGTCAAAACCCTTTCCTCGATCCGAACCGTCCGAATCCATTTGCAACTCTCGCTTCGCCCAGCTCGGATGCGGACGTAGGCCAAATGGGGCAGGACGAAAAGGGAAAAGGGAAGACGAAGGAGGACGTTGACGGACTCGACGAGTTGAAGGAGGAGTTCGATCGGTATTTCAAGGAGATGCCAGGAGACTCGCCACCGCAGAACGTGTTTGAGTTTGACGAAAAGGTGTACGAGAAGGAACTGGCCAAAGCCCCTTGGTCACGTTTAGTGCCCCTGCGCGATCAGGGCAAGGAGCAGGAAGCAAAGCGGTCCAACGATCGCGCATGGCCGGCAACTGGCGCGGTGCGAGGGAGCAGCGGCTACCCGCCGGCCACCACAGACAGCTTGTTTGCGAATGGACTCGCTGACTCCCCTGCAGCTGGATTCGACATTCCGGCAGGAACACAATTCCCTTCCAAGTTCCAATTTACCTTTACGCCAAAAGGCCCCGACGGAGCTACCATGCCTTCCCTCAACTTCACCTCTCCACCACCACCGAAATTCGGTCCTAACGAACGTCCGCGTACTCCTTTCGAGAACCAGGCCGGACCGAGCCGTCGTCCCCCATTGCCTCCGACCACCCCGAACGAGGAACTTCCATCCCCGTTCAGGCAGCCATGGCAGGGACCTTCAGCCTCAGGACCGTCAACAGGATTACCGCCAAAACCGCTTGGGACCCCAACCTCATCCCTTGCTACATATCGAGCACCGGAACAGCTCGACGAAGAACCAGGCTACTTCCCGGCAGTCCAAGTAGAGCCACTCGGCGAACCTAGAGACATTAGCCGACATTCAACGCCCATCGACCAAGATGAGAGCATGGACGAAGGAAACACCGACGTGCTTATGGATAGCGACTCCGAGTGGGGTCTGGAGATCCGGCAACCGCTGGGTCTTGGAGACCAAGCCCCCGGTGCACAGGAGCAGCGCGCTCCTATTCAAGTCGAGTTCGTTCAGCCAGATCCTATGCAAGACCCGCCACCAGTAGCCGAACCTGCCCCTGTTGTGAGACCGGATGACGAGATGGAAGGCATGGTCGAAGATGAGGTGGAAGGCGCTATGGAAGCGATTGGAATGCGAGGCCCATTGATCCAGTTGGTCCAGAACGTACGTGCTTTCGCTCTGATTTCTCGAGGATTTTGCGTTAATCTGACATTTCCCCTCCAGGCCATCCTGGTCCAAGTACTTCTCTATGTCACTATGGCCATAGGGCTTTGTCTACCGTTTACAATTGGCAAGACGACCCTGTTACTTACTGTAAGTGCCGTTGTTCACTCTCTGCATCATTCCGATTGCTGAGAGTCGTAAATAGCTCCGACCACATCGCACCCTCTTTGTCTTGAAGCAGCCCTTAGTTATCATAAGGCTCGCAACCGACCCATTCGTTGACCTGCTTTTCTGGTGCTTAAGACCTCTCCTGAAGCTCGCACCAAAATATGTTCCTTCCCAAATCAGCGAGCAAACAACCTCCCTTCGACAGTTCGCATTTTCCATCCTCTCACGGGCTGGGAGTACTGCAACGAAATCACAAGCAAGCCCTTCCGCCCCGGCCTCGCCTATTTCTCAAGTGCTTGCGGGGTACATCGCTAAGTACTTGGGTTCCGCCGTTCAGCGTCTGCAGGCCAACACAACACTCGTACCAACGATGAACGAATCCGTCGACTCTTTCCTGCAATCGTGGACGGCGCTAGTCAAGGGGGACGGTGTTCGCGAAAGAGGTTTTGCTGTCGCGTGGGGCTACTTGAGCACAGCAATTGTTTTGGGGACTGTGCTTGAATGGATGGGTCCGAACATTGGATCCACCGCTCGCGCAATCCGCAATATTATCAGACAACAAGTCATCCTTATCAAGGTTAGTTATCTGTTTGACGTAATTACTTTCCGCGCAAAACTAACGAGAAACTGTCAGGTTCTGGTCTTTATTACTATCGAGCTTATAATTTTCCCATTGGGTTGTGGAATACTCCTAGACTTCAATACCCTTCCTTTATTCCCTTCTGGAACGCTTCAGCGACGGATTGCTTTCCTTCAATATGCACCACTTACTAGTGTATTCCTTCACTGGCTTCTGGGAACTATGTGTAAGTCCATGCACTGACCTCTCCTCATGTACGCCCAGCTGATGATGCTTTGCAGTCATGTATCAGTTCGCTGTCGTGTTGTCGGCCTGTCGAGGTGCAATGCGACCAGGTGCTTTGTGGTTTATCAAGTAGGTCCTTGCGTTACAGTGGCCGAGCAAGCAATTTGATCAGAGTAATCTTGCGCTTCAGGGATCCCTCCGATCCAAACTTCCATCCGGTAGGGTCTTCATACCACTCTCATAGGTCTTCGCTAAATGTCGCCGATCTTTGTCCTATAGATTCGTGATATCTTGGATCGACCTGCATTCACGCAAATGAGGAAGCTAGGGAGTAGCGCAATGTTATACTCGGGCGTACTCACCATCGGAATTGGAAGTGTACTTCTGACCCTTCGTCGCAAACCATTCCCGCCTCAATCGCCATTGTTGCCACTTCGGACTAGTAGCCTGTAGGTGCCCGTGTTGCCATGCTCCTGACCATTCCTAACCCCTTTAATCCCTCCAGCAATCCTTTGTCCGAAATCCCCGTCGATCTTCTTTTCCTCCACATCGTCGCACCGGTCACTCTGAACCGTCTACGGGTAAAGCGGATGTTGCGATACCTTCTGGACAAGTGGTGGAAAATGGCTTCCCGGCAACTTCGACTATCGTCGTTCATGCTCGGAAAGCGTGACCCAGATGAGGAGAGGTACGACACCAGGTCCTGGTTCGACCGCCTCCGTCCAAGTTCGCGTCCTGTGTATGAGTTCCGAGGCTGTCTAGCCCGTGCTCCCGCAACTGACGCTCTGGCCTTGACATCCGATCAGCCTGTGCTGATCCAAGTCAACGAAAACGGCGAGCCACAGAGCGAACGAGGAGACGCACTCATGCGGTCCCAAAACGAAGCTTGCGAGAGGGCCGGCTTGACCGTTACCGAAGCCTTTACGATCACATATCTTCCGCCTAATTTCCGACTCCGAATCCTCTATTTCACATGCTACTTATGGTTCTTTGGGACCGGACTCCTCCTATCCTGCTTTGCAGTGCCCGTCTACATTGGGCGTGGCTGGATACATGCACTTGGTTATCCGCCTACCCATGACGCGTACACCTGGTCGTTCGGACTCTACACCTTGATCGCTGGTATAATCGTCTGGAAGGAGCTCAAACGACTTAACCGTCGCGGGTTGCCAACTCCTCAACGGTTCCTTCGAACCGTCATGGTGAACGGAAGTCAATCAATCTACCTCCTCGTTATGATTGGTATCGTCCTGCCGATTTTGGTCGCCTTGGTGGTCGACTTCTATGTCGTCTTACCCATCCGGCTGTGGTTCGGAAACGTGGAGAAGCTGGAGCTGCATCTGACCGAATCCTGGGCGGTTGGATTGCTGTATGTCAAGATGGGTATGAGAGCAGCCCGAGTCGATGGCGAAAATGAACTATATCAAGCTTGGCAAAGGGTACGTTTTGCAGCTACTTGTCCGGAAACTTGCTAATCGTCCTGTCGCAGATCCTCTTGGGCGGATGGAGATATCCCGATGCTATCGCGGCAACCAAGGATTTTATTGCACCAATTGGAGGACCGATCCTGATTATGATGATCCTTCCTTACCTGATAATCAGCAAGGTTCAATCGTATTATGGCCTGAACGACCCCTTAGCGCCGTGTAAGCTCGTTTTTCTTCTAAAGTACTGGAAAGTAACTCACACTGGTCGACCTACAGTCCGCTATGGATACCCTGCCATCTTCTATGTGGCAGCCATGCTCGTGATGTCGGGTCACGCGCTCAAGAACCTCCAGAAATGGACCCAGGGCATCCGGGACGCGGAGTTCTTAGTCGAAATGCGGCTCACAAACCTGGAACGCGAAGACAAGGATACTCCATCATCGACTGCTCAGCCCACGACTCCCACCACGCCTCTGGACCCCGAGCCGCCGAGAGTCGCAGGAGCACAGGCACCTCTGGCTCCCCTTTTACCCGTAGGGGCGGAAAACTAAGCGTAATTACCCTTATTTTATCGTTTTTCGCATAACACATCATCGCTTTCAATCACTTTCGCTCTCTGCTATCATTGTCCCTTATTTCCCGCAGTTGCATAAAATGAAACGCTACGTCGAATGGAAAAAAATATGTGTGGCTAATGAGATTAACAGGGTTGTGATCGAGGTCTACAGAAGCTCGCAAGATTCTAGAAGGCCTGCGCCTCGCCACCGTACCTCTGCGGTAGCTGGGACTTATCGATATACGGAAGAAGCTCCTTACCGATAGTCTCGGGTCCTCGCCCCGCGACGCTCAGCTTGGCGAACGTTGCGCTTGAGACCAGTGGCTTGAAGGCCCAGAAAATCCATGTCATGATGGTTGGCACCCCAACAAAGAACTTGCGATACTGTGAATGCAAGAGCCGCTCCAGACCATGAAATGATGCGCGAACAGAAGACTGCTTACTAGAGTCTCGGGATAATAGTCCTGGAAGATCTTAGTTGCCTCTGCAGCGGCTTTCTTGGAATTGGCGTCACGACTTGACATGCCCAAACCGTCGTAGTCGTGAACTTGGATCAAGGTATCGACGGTGGTGAAGTCGAGAAGTCGGAGAGCCTCTTCCTGCATGCTGACTCTCCAGCTGCCAGGGCACGAGAAGTCAGCATCAACCCCTTAGGTCAACTAGATTCTGTGCACAGACCGAAGGAACCTCTCCAAGTCTCCAAAAATGGCTTTGAGATCTTGGTCTCCTCCGTAGACGTTGTACCTAAGCCCAACTTTGAGTCGCCGCGGTTGGAGCTTATCTAACGAGGCCGACTTACGAGATCGGTCGACCGTCCTTGTCCTTCCCGAAGTTGTGGCAAAGTTTTCCGAAGACTTCACTCGGGAACTTCTCATTGATGGTCTCAGAGGCTTTAAATGTATGCCTCCACTTCAAAGTATCGATCAGCTGTTTCTGGGCAGCTTCCACGTCTAGGTTCCTATGCAGCACAATTTTTCCCCCCTTATCCGCGCGTGCTTCGATAAAAACCACAACAGAATGACCAACCTTGCTCTAATAAACTTGACAAGAATAACATCGACCCTCGCGTCCTCTGTGTCCCCTTTCAAAGGATCGATGGGAACACCCCAAAAGTCGACGGCTTCCAATTGATGAGGTTCCTCTTTAAGATCCTTGAAGGCTTCCCCAAAGATAAGAGGAAGTCTAGTCACCAGTTCCTTGACTGCTGAACGTTCCTGCTCGGTGAACTTCTCCACAAGCGGGCTTGTCTTCTCTGGCAGAGCGGTATGTTTCGTCGTATCAGGTGCTGGGGCTGGTGCCGCCGGAGCGGCCGTCGGTTCCGGAACAGGGGCTGTCGTCGGTTCTGCTGGATTTGTGCCGTCGCTCATGATGCTATGGTCGTCAAAGGCGTCGCGTGTGGTGTGGAGGAGGAAGGGAAGAGACTGCGGTGGTTGTGAGAGTCGGAAGCGGACCTCATTCTTTAAATGAGCCAGCCCACGCGTGCACGTGCCCTTCCGCCATGGCGTATTATCTGATAACCTCAAGTCGTACGACGTCAAGGAAGAGACTCCAACCCGGTCTTCATAATGACTGTGGCGCCTCTCATTTGTGCGTCAGATCTTCACAACGATCCAGAACTCAGAGAAGCAAAGCAAAAGGAGAGTAATGCGTGCCGATCGTGCCGAAGCCAAGCGGCAATCCGGATTTCCACAGCGGTTCCCCACAGAGGTCGTTCTGATTCTCTACCTCGTTGCAGGCACCGCAGCTTCTTGCGATGTACTTTAGCTATATTTTCCTTGAGGCCTATCGAACGCAAACCCGCATGCGCATTCTTTCAATAGTGTCCCGCGTATATTGTGAATATAGAAGATGGTACATCAAGAAATCGAGTGGTTTTGTGAAGATGACCTCCAGTACTCCAGCCGCACTTCGGTCGGCCAATAAATAGCAAAAAGCTGGCTCTGAAGTGCAGGACACCGAATCACTCCGAACGGATCACCCTAAGTACTAAAGGCATGGCACCTTTAAATTTACCATTAGCTTCGAGTATGGCAGGCCGGGTGACGATCCTTTAGCGACCCGGATAAATCAGCATCTTTGGTCATGTATGCGACACCGAAATACGTACTGTGCCTTCCTCTCGATCTTCGGCGCAGGATCCGGGAGGTCGTACGAGATATCTCGAATCAAGGCGAAGATGAGGGCTTTCATCTCCATCAAAGCAAACCGGTAGCCGATCTGTACGTAAGCAGCAAGTTCCCGTCAGTACCTGGAAACCGGGAAGGTCATGAAGTTGAATCGAATCGTACGCAGGATCTTGGACCTCCCAAGAAGGTCATGACGGAAGAGAATACGCCTGGAATCTCCGCACTTCGAGGGTGCGAGTCTTTGCCTTCTAGCCAACGGTTAGGACTGATAGTAAATTCAGTCAGAATGTGTCACACGAGGCTAAAAGAGGACGGAGGGCATACTTGAAGGCGTCGGCATCCTCTCCCCAGATGGCCCTGTCTCGGTTGACCAGAGAAAGCGGGACGTAAATCTGCTCGCCTGCGGCGATCCTTCATGTTTTGAAATCTGAGCCTGTTTTCCAAACGCCGCGCATGGAGCGACTCACTGTATCTCCGTCCTCTCCACACCGTTCTTGTCTGTATAGGGAGTCGACACGGGGATGGAGTCGTCCTTTCCTGCGCAGCGGATCGTGCTGTCCACCACGCTATTGAGCCTCAAGTTCTCTCGAACGACTGCATCCAAATACGGAAGGGAGTTGAGCGCCTCCGCTGTGGGTCTGTCGGTCTCGAGCGTGAGCAGTTCTTCGCGCAATTTTGTTTGAATGTGCTTGTTTTGAGGTTGAGAGAGGTCGTACAGGAGCCAGGTAAGCGAAGTGGCGGTTGTTTCGTGACCGGCGATGAGCATCGTCATGATCTCTGAGCAAGGCGTGTCAGATCAAGGTGCTCGACGAGTAAATTTGGAAAACATACGGCCCATAACCTCTTCTTCACTCATCCTCTCCGAGTCTTTCACATCTTGAGCCATGTTGGCCTTAACTACAAAATGCTATTAGTGATAAACTAGGTCCAGCCAGCATAAACACCGACGCACTTAACACGGAGAGCAAATCTCGGCCGACGACAGCCTTTTTCTCCACGCCGGCACCTCCACTGGCAGCAGCGAGCACAGCGTTACGCTTATCCTGGACAAGTTGCTTCCCAACACGGGCCATCACTTCTTTCGAGTGAGCCGTAGCCTGTGCACGTTTGTTCGGCTGGTTGAATCGGTCAGCTCGGTGATCAAATACGCAAATCTAGAGGCGGCAAGACGTACGAGGAGTCTGAGGAACGGGAGGTAATTCGTCAACAGAGACAGGAGAGGGGGACCTTGGGCTGGCGCAAATAGTTCTATGAAGGCTCGAACTAGCTCGTTTGTCTCGCCCATTGTCAGGGTGTCGAACTCGTAATCAAAGCCTGTCAATGGTAACGATGTCAGCGGGAGCAACAGAGGCTCGATTCATTTGCCGATGCTTCGCACCAGCTAAACCGATGACGTCGAGAGTCGCTCGAGTGAGCCAAAGCATAACATCGAGTTCCTTGACATCTTGCCCTCCCTCTTCTATTTGACGAAGCCAAATGTCTCGAAGCTATGAACATGTTAATCCGGTAAAACTCTCAATCGGACGAATTTGCAACTGACCTGGAAGGCTTTTTCTAAGAAAATGGGAGTGAGGTCTCTGATCTGTGCAGGCCCAAAGCAGGGGTTCATGATCTTGCGTTGCCGACGATGGTCATCGCCTACGGCCGCAAGGCTCTTGAGCGAACATGGTCAAGGCGTAATGGAATGATCCCCAACTTACCCTCGGCGAACAGAACACCTGAACAGCCAAAGGATTAGAGCACGGATATTTCAGCTGGTGATGTCCACACACCTTTTCCAAACATCCTTGAGAGGAAACTGCGGATATGCGGCGGCTTGGGGTAATCGTAGCTGTGGTTGACCATATGTGCCAGCGCTTTTGGGTCTTTGGTCGCGAGGCGGTAGGACTAGTGCCAAGCTTGGTTAATTTCAAAAGTAGACAGGAGCGAATCTCACCAAAAACATTCCGCGGTAGGTAATAGTATGACCGTACTCGTTCATCCATTCCTCATGCACCTTCGACGGCGGAGCTTTAAAGATCTTCCCCAGATTGCCCCATATGAGGCTCTCATAAGACTCCGGTCCCGGGACATCTCTCAATGGCGAAAACTGAGGGTCGATGAGCCACGATTTTACAAATCCGGCCAACTTGTAGGCTAAATAGCTTCCGGTCGCAGCTCCAGCGACTTGCCAGGTGCTGTATGGAAACTCCTCTAGGATCTGTTGAACTTGGTCGATAGGTAAGTTTTCTGCGAGCTTTGAGAGTGACATGGTGCAGCTGGAGGGGTAGGGAACAGAGCGGCCAACCAATCCGGGTCTGGGTATTTATATAAGTGTAACAGGGGCCAGTCACCTCCTGGGGACCATCGAATATTCCATTCGGCGTGTCCCCGATAGCAGTATACTGCCGTCCCGGATGCAGCTGTACACGTCATCTGGAGGGAGGTCGATAGGCAGGGGTTGCGACCCGACGGCAAGAAGCTCCGCGAGACCAGGCACAGAATTTGTTTGGGGCCCCACGTGACTAAAGGATGACCAATTCTCCGTTAGTCGGCAAATTCGTTCGGCATCTGAACGGGAGTTGAACATTGACGATCAGCCTTTTCAGAACTATGAAGCAAATGGGACCTCAGTATTTTAAATTGTTCCCCTCTCACAAAAATGCGTCAAAAGTCTCAGGAAACCCGCATTGACACCATCCGCAGCTTAGGGCATTTATATCAGATATACGAAGATTGCATAGGTCTATCTCGCAAAGCAGGGTATTAGTCTGATCTAAGTATTTTCATCTTCAGCGGCATCGAGTTCTTGTACTTTCCATCCGCTTGCTTGATAGCAGGACGGGTGACGAGTCTTAAGATGGCAATTAGTCGACTAGAGTTCCCGCCCTAGCCTAGCCATGAAGACTTACTGGGATTTCTTCTCAATGAGCGGTGGTTGATCCGGAAGCTCGTATGAGATATTGCGTATTAAGGCGAAAATCAGAACCTTCATCTCCATCAACGCGAACCGGTACCCGATCTATGTTCCATGCAGCAAGATTAAGTAGGTGTGGAGACACCAGGAAATAGAACTCAAGTGGTCGGGAACGTACACATGATCTTGGACCACCGAGGAACGAGAGAACTCCAGCAAAAACGCCAGGAACTTCAGCACTTCGCGGGTGAGTGTTCCCTTCGATCCAGCGTTCCGGTCTGGAAGCCCATACGTTAGACCAAATTTCCGTCTGCAAAAAATGACTTGAACTTACTTGAATTCATTCGCATCCTCTCCCCATATCGCCTTGTCGCGGTTTAACGAGCCGATGGGAATCAGAATTTGCTCCTTAGCACCGATCCTTAAAGACAATCTTCATCGTCAGGCATCTCAATGTACTGGAAACGGTATACGTTCGCTCACCTAAACTCCATCCTCTCCACTCCATTTCGATCCTTATAAGGAGTTGAAACGGGTATGATGTCGTCCTTCTCCGCGGATCGGATGGTCGAATCCGCCACACTCCTAAAGCGGAGGTTCTCCCGTACGACAGCATCCAAGTACGGAAGACTGTTCAGCTCCTCCATAGTCGGAGAGTCGCTTGTGAGGGTCTCCAGCTCTTCTCGTAGTTTCGTTTGCACGTGCTGGTATTGCGGACGCGCGAGATCGTATAGGAGCCATGTGATGGACGTAGCGGTTGTCTCGTGACCCGCGATGAGCATAGTG
Organism: Tulasnella sp. 427; assembly: GCA_019633495.1. Taxonomy (NCBI): domain Eukaryota; kingdom Fungi; phylum Basidiomycota; class Agaricomycetes; order Cantharellales; family Tulasnellaceae; genus Tulasnella; species Tulasnella sp. 427. The sequence goes on along the minus strand of WSUD01000051.1, from coordinate 36,551 downwards.
CGAATTTCTACTCTCAAATACACACGGATTAGATACGGAAACATGGAACGTCGAGCGAAAGAGACGTACGGCCAGAAACCTCTTCATCACTCATGCGCTCGGATTCTTTGACATCCGTGGCCATATTGGCCGCGACTGCAGAGCTTAATGAGCCCATATTTTAAGGATCCGCAGCTCCTCACAAACTCACTTAATACAGAGAGGAGATCTCGCCCTCCAACCGTCTTCTTCTCCAGGCCTTCTTCACTCTTCGAGGCAGCGATTATTGCCGCACGCTTCTCCTTGACCAGTTGAAGTCCAACTCTTTCCATCACTGCTTTAGATTGCTTCACAACTCTCCCGCGTTCGGTTGGCTACGGAGGGGTTGTTTGCGTAAGAGCCCCAGCAACCCAAGCTTTTCGCCGGTTTCCAACTTACAATCGATCTAAGACCAGGTATCATGGCTGCGAACATTGCGACCCCGTTTATTTCTTGATTGGGGGCGAATAAGTCCATGAATGCTTTGACAAGCTCATTTTGTTCCCCGTTCGCCAAGGTGTCGAACTCGTAGCCGAAACCTTTCCCACGTGATAAGGGCAACGTCTCCGCCGTAAATGATATCAAGCTCACCCGCTAGACCAATAATATCTAAGGTCACCCGTGTGAGCCAGACCAGGACGTCGATCTCCTTGCCGTCCGGCCCGCCTTCAGCTATTTGCCGAATCCAAATGTCACGGAGCTGGAAGGGGACGTCAGGAGCCGCACGGTCTCTTCCTACAATCATGTGTATGTACCTCAAGAGCCTTATCATAAAAGATAGGCATAAGGTCCCTGATTCGACCTGGGCCAAAACAGGGATTCATAATCTTCCGTTGGCGCCTGTGGTCATCGCCTATAGAATTTACGTTCCTTAGACCGGGCGTATCTCTTCCACGGATACAAACGTTGAACGAACCTTCGGCAAAGAGGACACCTGTAATCGTTTTTTGTGTCAGCTATGTGGAGGTTTGATTGATTGAAGAGCAGAGTTTTACCCTTTCCAAATATACTTGAAAGCATGTCGCGCATTTGACGAGGTTTCGGGTAGTCGTAGCCGTGGTTGATTATGTGCGCGAGTGCCCTTGGGTCTTTGGTTGACAGACGAGGAGCCTGTCAACGGGAACCGAAAGGCAGTTCAATACCAATTCCAATAAGTGCTTAGAGCCAGTCGTCATGTACCAGTAAGAGTCCGCGATAGGTGATAGTGTGCCCGTACTTGTTGAACCATTCTTCGTGCAAAGCCAGGGGTGGGGCTCTGAAGACTTCCAACATATTCCCCCAAATAATGCTCTCATATGACTCCGGACCAGGAAGGTCTCTCAGAGGAGAGTACCGTGGATCGATTATCCATGTTTTCAGCAACTTAGCGAGCTTGTAGGTCAGGTAGGTACCCGTCAGTCCGCCTGCAACCTGCCACCCTGAGTAAGGGAATGTCTCCAAGAGACCCTGCACTTGCTCTAAAGCAGGGCCTTCCAAAATCTGCGACAGCGACATCGAGGGAGGGAGGTGAAGAAAGCAGGTTGTGAGCTATCTTAATACCAACCAATCTCAAGAGAAGTATTTATGGCGGTCCAGAACCGTAGGTGCAATCGACCCGGCACGTTCAGGGGAAGACTCGGGGAAAGCCCGAGTTTCCTAAATTCAGTGCCAAGGCGACGTGTCACCAACTGCGATCGAGCTGCGTCAGCGCGGCAGCGAACGGGGGTAGTCTGCCGGAGTAATGGTCTGCGCAGCTCAAGAAGCCGGGTGAACTCATTCGAGCTAGTTAGGGGTGGTCGGGCATGGGCGTGATAAGCCGCGAGTAACGGAATGTCACGTACCAACAGGATTCGGTGATCTCTCACTAACGCTGGACAGGCGAATAGCTTGTCAGCGGACCAATAAAAGGAGTGCTCTGGAAAGCGCATGATTGTTTGGGAGGTGGGGGGGGGCCAATGTATTGTAAACATAGTATGGATATTGTCCGTATTGTATAAGCTACGAATCTATTGAGCATATATCAAAGCAGTGGCAAGCGCTTCATGAGTCTTGGACCAGTCTGAGCTTCAGCGGCATCATGTTTGTGATTGTGCCATCGGTAGCCTTGATCATCGGCCTAGTGATTAGCCTGTGCCGTAAACAGATATGTAAGTGATGTTAGCCTCTTAGCCTTCGAAAATGGGGCAGAGCTCGGTCCACAAGGACTTACGTAGGGCCCTTCTCAACTCGCGGGTTTGATGTTTGCAGTTCGACGACAAATTGGCGCAGTAAAACAAAGACGATAATCTTCATTTCGAGTATGGCAAACCGGTACCCAATCTGCGATATGACGAAAGAGAAAGGTCAGCCATCCGATAACGGTAGCTGGTGAAAAGGAAAGTTTACGCATGCTCTTGGACCTCCAAGGAAAGTTAGCAAGGAAGAGAAGACGCCTGGGATTTGAGCGGGCGTGGGGGAGGCGTTTGCTTCAAGCCAACGTTCAGGTCTATGCGACAATCCGTCAGTTGAGTAAGAGGTTCCGAGCAGAGTAGACTCACTTGAACTCGAATGAATCTTCTCCCCATAGAGATTTATCCCTGTTTACAGCGGTGATGTTGATGGCGATTTGTTCTCCCCTGTTAATCCTACAACAAAAGGCGTCCTGTCAGCTTCCTCGAGTCCACTGTGAGAACACTGCCAGCTTACCTAATCTCCCATCTTTCGACGCCGTTGCGATCCACAAACGGTGTTGCAAGGGGAATGACATCATCCTTGGTCGCAATTCGGGCAGTGGTGTCGAGAACGCTGTTCATCCGGAGCATTTCTCTGATGACCGCATCCAGGTAAGGCAAGGCATTGATTTCCTCCATGCTGGGACGATCTGTTTCCACAGCGAGCAATTCTTGACTAAGTCTGACTTGGACGCCCTTGTGTTGAGGTTGTGCCAAGTCGTAAAGGAGCCATGATAGAGTGCTGCTTGTTGTCTCATGACCCGCTACCAACATCGTGGATATCTCTGTAAAGTAGCGATGAGGTTAAGGTCAACTCAACTTGTCGTATAAGCAGATATTGCTCACGATCCATGACCTCCTGATCTGACATCTTCTCCGTGTCTTTCACATCGGTTGCCATGTTCGCTTTGACTACCCAACGCATACGTCAGGACTCTTGGACTGGAATACGGACTATAATGCAGCTCACCGATAACCGAAAGGATATCTTTCCCTTTAAACCCCTCCTTCTGCAAACCTCCAGAGAGACTTGCTTCCGCGAGGACTGCAGCCCTCTTTTCCTCGACTAGCTGTCGGCCAACGCGAGCCATAACCGCCTTGCTTTCGGCAGTCGTGCGAGCACCCTCTGTAGGCTATGTATGCAAGAGTCAGAAACAGGATCCAACTCAGGGACAAAGTAACCGCGGCCACCCGCTTACAATGATCCGGAGAATAGGGATCCGCTCCGCAAGGATCTCCAGAAAAGGGATGCGACTGGGAGGGGTGAAGAGCCTGGCGAACGCTTGTGCGAGTTCGTTCTTCTTGCCTTCAGCGAGGCTGTTGAAGTCGTATCCAAATCCAGCGAGGCCGATTATGTCCAGAGTGGCCCGGTTGAGCCAAGCAAGAGCATCCGTATCGATCTCATCAGCGGTCTGTTCGGCTTCAATCTGCGTAGTCCATGTGTTCTTGAGCTGAATGGATGTGTTAGGACTGCAATTCACGAAACTGAACTGACTACACACCTCGTACGCCTTGTCGTAGAAAATGGGCATGATGTCGCGAAGCTGGGCGGGACCGAAGCTGGGGTTCATTATTCGACGCTGCCTGCGATGGTCGGTTCCTTTAATCCAAGTTAGCCTTCAGTCGTCGGCGAAAACGTGAGTCCTACCTTCAACTGACAGGAGACCTGAATGACAGGTAAGAACTGATCAGCACAGCAGTTTGGCATATTCAGTATAGATCGGTTTTACCATTCCCCAAGATCTGCTGGAAGCCCTCTCGCATTTGAGGCGGCTTAGGGTAGGCATCAGCGTGGTTGAGGATGTATGCGAGAGCCTTCGGATCTTTCGTAGCGAGGCGCCGTGACTACATCAACAAGGAGAGTACAAAAATTGCAGGGAAGTAAGGATCAATGACATAGTCTATTTTGGCATGAATAATGGGCTCACCAAGAGAAATCCTCTATATTGGATAACGTGGCCATATTGTTCATACCACTCCTCATGTATGACGCTGCTTTGATTGGCAATAACTCGCTTCAGATTACCAAAAATAACACTCTCGTAGAGTTCGGGACCGGGTAGATCCTTTAACGGAGAACGTTGAGGGTCGATGAGCCACCGTTTGGCGAGCTTGAGGAGACGAAGGATGGCGACGGATCCGAAGACAATCCCAACCGTCTTCCAGAGCGTAGAAGGGGAGTTTTGGAGCGTGTCGAACAAGTGAGGAGGAATAAGACTTCTGACAGGTGAATTCATTCTTATAGTGGTTTGGAGTAGAATGGAGAGTAAGGCTGAGACTTGGTGAGTCCTGATACCAAGTCGAAATGGGCTATTTATCCCTTTCGAGAGTCGAAGACGAGCCCGCGAAAGGCGTCTTGGCTCGCGGAGTTCAACCCGTCCATAGACTGCGAGCGGCGATGTTGAGGCTTGAGGTCGCGGATAAGTCTCCGTGGCCGGAAGGCTGACCGCTAAATGCGATATGTCCGTCCCCGCGGTTGCTAAATTTAGTCGTCAAGGCCGCCTCCAACTCAAGTTCAGCCATGAAGCTCTAATGTGTTTACAAACTTTCGAAGGTACATATGCTGAGTTTTCTTTTAAATAACTATCAGACTAGGCCAATCTCAACACCAATGGCATCGTATTCTTGGTCGTCCCGTCCGCTTGCTTAACGACAGGTCGAGTGATCAATCTAAAGATGGTTCCCAATTCAAATGAATGCCAGTGTTAATAGAAATCTGAAGTTTGGTGGTGCCTTACGCTGGTCCATTCTCAATTGACGGGGTAGGACTGGGCAAGTCGAACATGATCTCGCGGAGGATGCCGAAGACGAGGACCTTGATTTCCATCAAGGCAAAGCGATAGCCAATCTATCCTGCGTAGCGTTGTCACTTCTCGGGAGCGTTAATCCGCTGATTTGGGAGTTGGCTACTTACGCATGCTCGTGGGCCCGCCAAAAAGGTCATCATCCTCGAGAAGATGCTCTGTAGCTCTACAGACTTGGTCCGTTGCTCGTCCAGCCACCGAACTGGACTGACGAGACCCAGTCAGTACAGTTATAATACCCTACAAGGATGACTTACTCGAAGTCTAGCGCATCATCTCCCCAGACAGCCTTGTCTCGATTCAATGCAGCGATATTAATGAAAACTTGTTCGCCAGCCTTGATCCTTTGCCAGAAAAACGAAACTATCTTTCAATGACAGCTCTGAATGGTATTTATCATGCTTGTCTGATTTCTTTTCTTTCTATACCCTTTCTATCGACGAACGGAGTTGCCAAGGGTATGATATCGTCCTTCTCGGCACAGTGGATTGTCCCATCAACGACGCTGTTCTTTCGCAGATTCTCTCGGACCCCGGCGTCCAGATAGGGTAATGCATTGAGCTCCTCCATTGTGGGACGGTCGCTCGTAACTGAAAAGAGCTCTTCTCGAAGCTTGGATTGGATATGTTGATTTCGGGACGGGCAAGTTCGTACAGAAGCCAGTCAAGGGAAGTTCCAGTGGTCTCGTGGCCGGCAATGACGATCGTTGCGATCTCTGAAACAGATAATCTCCATAAGCTGTGGGTGACTGCCTTAATAAAGACGGCCTACGGTCAATGACTTCATCGTCGGTCATACGTTCTGAATCCTTGAGGTCTTTCGCCATATTGGCCCTGACTTTGTGCCACAGGTATGAGAATAGACTTCGGTTCGATTTGCAGAAAGATACTCACTCATGACTGAGAATACGTCTTTTTCGGAGAGAGCGCTCTTGGCCACGCAACCAGCTTCATCGCTAGCTTCCGCGAGAATCATGGCTTGACGTTCCTTAAGAAGCTTGCGCCCAACCCCCTGCCTCACCCCCTTACTACGTGCTGTTCTCCTCGAGCTCTCCGTTGGCTACTCAGCAAAAAAAAAAAAAAAAAGGCTTAGCATCGCGGCCGTGTATGAGGGGAATGCAGCGCGAGGGAAACTTACAATGCGGCCCAAGATAGGGAACCAGTTGGCCATCAAATCCAAAAGCGGTAGAGCTCTTTGGTGGGCGAAGAGCTCCAAGCACGCGCGAACGAGCTCGTTCTTTTCTCCGTCCGCCAAACAGTTGAAGTCGTAACCGAAGCCTGCTAGACCAACGATATCTAAGGTGACTTAAATGAGGGCAACGTGAGCGTCGACTTCGACACCCTCGGTACCACCGTCCTCGATTTGGCAAAGCCATATCCTTTTCAACTGAACAGAGTGTAGGGAAGTGCCGATACGGTCGGCTCAGCTAGTGATATCGCAGGTCTAGAGGAGATCTCACTTCGTTTGCATTGTCGTAAAAGACTGGCAGCAGGTTCCGAACCTGAGCTGGACTAAAGCTGGGGTTCATTATCTTTTGTTGTCGGCGATGCTCTTCTCCTGAAGTCATATCAAATACGTTAAAAAGTGTCCACTAGAACGGCATGACTGTAAGTGGTACCCTCGGCGAAGAGCAGGCCTTTCGGTTAAGTGTGTTTGTCAGTATCAAGAATTTTGCAGTAAGGACTCGGAGGAGTTCCAACCCTGCCCAAATAGCTTTTGAAGTCCTTCGCGTATTTGTGGCGGCTTCGGGTAGTTAGAAGCATTGTTAAGGATATGAGCTATAGCTCTCGGATCCTTTGTCGCTAGTCTACGTGACTAAAGGTCGGGCGTTAACAGATGCGTCACAAAGACAGACGCATGCACAAGAAGAAATGTCCTATAATGAATAACATGGCCATACTTCTCAAGCCATTCCTCGTGAACGACGCTGTTCTGTCTCGAGATGATTGTCTTGAAGTTCCCCCAGATGATGCTGTCGTAGGCTTCAGGACCTGGTAAATCCTTAAGTGGAGAGAAATAGGGATCGATCCACCACACTTTGGGGATACTCGATAGTTTGTAGAGCACCACAACTCCAGCAGCGACGCCAGCTGCTCGCCATCGTGAGTACGGGAGAATTTCAAGAAGTTTCTGACGTTGGAGAACGAGTGACAAATCAATAGAGGAGGCGTTTGTAAGTTCCTGTGAGAGATTCATAGGAAGATACAGCTTCAAAGCTGGATGGAGGAGGGGCTTATGTTGTATGGTAAGACAGATAATGCTTCTTTTTCAAGCTACTTAGCACAATCAGGCTCACCCAATACCGGCTTCTAACTCTACGTCTAAAGGAAGAGTCGATTATATACGTACTGATATAAGATGTCTCGGTCGGACTGGGATGCCCGATCTTCCGAGGCCGTACGGTGTCGGGTATACCGCGTCCCCCCATCAAGATAACAACTCGCCTCCTAAGAGGTCGGAGAGGCCGTTATTTGGCTCAGATCATACTCTGCGGTACCATCTGCGTCCTCTTCTTCGGATCTGGATTCTTCATCTTCTCCGTCAAGGTCGACCTGCTCATCTTCTTCGTCTTCCTCATCACGAGTTTCGCTGACTGCAGAAGGTTCGGAAGAGTCACCTCCACCAGCTGTATTAACGGACACGACTGTCGGTGAATGCGGTGCTAAAGCTAGAAGAGGGGCATACCCTGTCTCCTCGAGGATGTGTGAACCGAGTTCCTTGCAGCCTTTGCCTTTTCCTCCTCGTCTTTGATTGGGTCCGGGGGAAGTAGCATATCCAAGCCGAGATCCTTCCACCGACGCTTGCTTTTGAGACCAACACCCTCAAATTCGGCGTCCTCAAAGCGAGCCCGTGTGGAGTAAGGATTGGTGGGAAACGCTGCCGATGCGAGATGTTTGTCCTTGAAAGGGTTGCCGTAGGGAAATGAAGGGTGGATGTGCGAAGGAAGATCTGCAAAACCGATGCTTAAGTTACCTATCTAGAGCAGGATGACGATATTAAACGCTTAACTGACTGTCTCCATCGTCGGGATCTGGAGGCATAGCCCCATACGGGATTTCGATCTCTATGTGACGCCGGGTGTCAGGCCCAGTCTGACAAACCGTAATGATGGAGATATACACACCATCCTCGTCCACCTTCCCAACAATGCTCCGCTGATCAAGTTCATCGAAGAAGTCCATCGCTGCTATCCGAGCAGGCGTCATGTGAAGATAGCAATAGGTTGAATCCTAAGCCATGAACTGTGAGTTTGTTTGCACGGTCAGAGGGAATTTCGACGCGAACAGTCATGATGCGAGCAGTCCCAAGAGCTGATCGCTTCTTTTTAATTTTATCTTGCTGTTGTAGCTAATGCTCTAGACTGGGATGAGAATTCGCGTGTCGTAGATCTGGAGCTTCGAGCCTTTAGGTTGAAACGCTAGAACCGTGAGAGAGGTGGACAGGACCCTCTGGACAAAGGAGCTTCACGTGACAGTTGCCTGAGCCGACGATGGCGATCATGCACGAGGAACCTTCACTGAAAGCAAAAGTAATGGTTGGCAGTAGACTAGATATATTAGCTATGCAGCTGTGAAAAGGCCGACAGCAGCGCAAGGCAAGGACTGACTGAGAGATGCCAGATCCTGTCGAGCCAGAAGGACCTGGAACTATATAAGTGCCCGAACCACGAGCATTTCGAATGGATGCGCATGCTCATGGAAATGGTGCCTCGTTGAGGTGAGAAACCCCATCATTGCTCCGGATTGGCGCTATCTATTATAGGATTCGTTCTAGATCTAGTCATACCCAGGCTCATAGGAGCAATATCCGCGAGGGCAGAAGATGAAGCGTTGATAAAATTCTGTGATTCATTAAGGAGCTAGCTAAAGTGCACAATTCCAGTCTGGTTCAACAGATGTAGCTTGAATCAAAGTTCAATAGGCTGCTGCTTTCGGCACCAAACTCGAATATCTCTCGTTCTTGGAAAGACACGGAGTACCATAATATATATCCATGCATCAACGCGACGGGCAGTAGATCGAGGAATATAAATGCAGGCAAACGAAGGCGGCTAGCTCACCAGGAAGGCAGGTGGACTTGAGGCTTGTGTTTGTCCCAGGACTTTTGCGTTTGGATCGTCCTTCCACCATAACCCTTCCGCGACCCGCATCGCCCCTCTCCCTACTTTTCTCGCCGTCTGGATCGTCGTATGGCATCTGCCTGACGAAAGAGCGCATTAACATTATCAGTAACCCTTCAGCACACCGTCTCTCCGCTCGTCACGACGTTGCCACCATCATCTTGTGGACCTGGTCCATACCTAGCCGAAACATCCGGCTGCCCTCTTCCGCTTCTACTACAGCCGGTTTCACGAAATTACCCAAGACCTTTCGTTATCTTCCAGTCTTTCGATTAATACAAGCTTCCACGAACCATCTTCGACCAGCTTTCAAAGTAGACTGACACCCACACGCACCTCTAATCCCCCCACCGCGAACAAATCCATCCATGGCATCAACTACGGCGTCAATGGCAGACATCGCCCAATCATCCGGTATCCCAAGCTTCCCTCATGCCAACGCTACCTCGTCGTCGACCAGAGGTGCATCCTACGGTTTCGCCACCAATGCCACCACCGGCAGTTCCCCTTCGCAAGCGCCAGCGCCGGCTAGTGAACCACCGGTATCACCATCAATCACCTCATCAGTTGATGACTCCGGGATACCAGGAGCCATTTCACCTGTCATCTCACTTCCTGACACCGGGCTAGCTCCTATGGTGAATGCGTCGGACGGTCTAGATGAAACTGTTCTCGAAGCTCTCCGAAAGCCAGGAGACCGACTGCAGGTTTTGAAATTTGCAGATAGCATGGAACATCTAATCAACGAGCGCAGGTACGCCGTTACTTGTTTTAAGACTCTAGTGTACCTTCTACGCGGAATTCGGACGACACGGCCCTGATCATCGTTCCCCACCACAATGACAGTGCAACCAAGCCGAACCCTAGAGGCACTCTCAGCTCACCTAGCACATATCATCGGATGTTAATCCACCGGTGTTGTGCGTACTACAAGCTCACAGTGGAAATAGACCACCTTTCGAAAAGCATCATTATGATTGCAACCACCGAGAGCCGAATGTAAGTGTCTAATTTGACTTTCCATGGTACCAAATACCCTATCTCGTTTCGCTGGTTCTGAGACTCCTGTTGCGTCATGTTTCCGTACATCCATCTCATCCAATCGGCACTTCGACGTTCTATGGGGAAATTCTCCCAGCCCATCGAAGCGTATCTCCGAGTTCGTACCTCAAGAGCCAGTCGCGCTACCAACTTTCAAAATCATGAGGCGGTCTACTCCTGAACAAAGGAGCAAGGGACGCAACTCATCAGTCCCGACACCATCTTCTGCCTCGGCAACTGACTCTACGCCCTCGCTTGACAATTCTGGGTCGTCGGAAACGGGCTCTGGCTCTCCGCCTCGGGCAAACAGCTTAAATTCTGTGGTGTCCGAAGGAAACGTAGACGACGAGATCCTCAAGGGACTAGGGCTACCTCAAAAGCAATCTCGCACTGCAAATGGTGCCTCTACCCCCCGCAAGACGCTCCAAGAACGCCAAGCGGAATACGAAGTAGCCCGAAGCAGAATATTCTCCGACCTGGATCAGAGAGAGAAAGAGGCTGCTAAAATGCGCGAGGATCAAGAACGGGAGCGAGAGGTCAGAGATTTGCATCGACAGCTGGCGGAGGAGGAAGAGGCTGTAGGGGAGCACGGAAGGAATACGCATTATGGGGCTGGCTCGTACCCCAACGGTACTGCCCCGCCGCAGGACGGCTCGCAAAGGATGATTGGCGCCTCTCACCAAGCGCCCAGTCGTGACCAGACCAGATCTGTGCCAGCGACCGGTGCGCGGGTTTCCGTGGCACCAGCGGCCAGCCCTGCCCCATCCATGGAATCGGAAACCGCCCCACTAGTCAGTTATCCTACCCTTTACGATCCAGACGCGACCAACTATGATGGTACGGCATCTAGTTCATACCCTGTGGACCCATCCGCCACCTCTCCATACGATACCCACTCCCATCAGACGTATTTGCAAGGCCCGCCACAGGCTCCGCATCCACATTACAATGGGAACCCTTACCCTTCATATCCTCCTATGGGCCTGCCCAGTGGACCGCCCAATATGAATGGCGGTCACTCAATGATGATGACGCCCATGGGTTCCTACCCACCATATCACGGCATGCAGCCCAATCAACAACTTCCCCCAGTGCCGCACGGTCAAATGCCTCCTCCGAACGGAATGAACATGCCGTCTTACCCAATGTACAGTCAACCGCCCGCGAATGGTTGGGGCGATCATCGTCAAGCACCCCCACCCGGCTCGTACCCAGCGCAAGGAGGACCGGACCCGAATCAGAATTCGGCAGATCAACCGTACGGCATGTATCCTCGTCCTATGCCGCAAAATCCTTACTGGCAACCCGGTCATCCTCCGATGGGGAATCCAGAGATGCCTCCCCCACCGCCGCCTGTTGGGCGAGGGCCTTACCCTCCACCGCCGCCAAACGTCCCACCCAGCGGACAGAACTACATGCAACCTCCGCCTCCCCCGTTTTATAACCCCGGAATGCAGCAACATCAACCTCCTTACCCGCCACAGCAAGGTCAGCAGCCGTTCCCGCCTCCTCCGCCACCATCACACGGACCACAGTATGCACCACCGTACCATCCTGGTCAGCAACCTCAGCGACAAGGACCTGGTTCCCAGCACACGCCCCCGCGTCAATTGTGGAACCCTCCGGGTCCCCAGATCGGCGGAAAGCGTGGAGGTTTCGGCGGTCCCTCTCGGCCACCTCAACAGCAGCATCAGCATCATCAACGTCCGGGCAGAGATGGGGGGCAACAACGACCGGGTGCGAGCCGAGGGCCGTCGATCCGCGAGATGAGGGAAACCAAGGATTATGGTAATGGTCCGGCGTCCTTGATTGCTACTCCGATGAGCCCGCCGGCATCAGTCAGGTCCCGGAGCAGAAATTCGTCGATCTCCGAGAGGTCTGTCTCGCGAGGCCCAGCCTTGTGGCCGTCTGGAGGACCGGAAGGACTATCACCGCTTCCGATGCGGGGCGGCAGGCTAGAAATCAACGGCCGTCCTGTTGGGCCAGATATGGGCGATCGGAGGCGTAGCGGAAGTATCTCAGGCAGCGTTGCGGAGAGCGTCAGCGAGAGTGGAGCGGTGACTCCTCTTGATGAGACTGCGTCGCTGGCAGTAAGTCCTAGAGTTTCTATCTCTCTCCTTCGGTAACTAAGCTCCATCATGCTACAGTCGTCAACTATGTCCTCGGCCTCTTCCACGCGCACATTCACTTCCACTTCGTCCAAGCACCCCAGTCTACCATCACGGCCTGATTTCCCTCAAGGGTTGCCGATGCATCGGATGTACTCTACCGGCTCCAATGCGTCTCGTTCAAGCCAAGGCTCGGTTAGGGGCAAATCTGCGTCTTCATCAACATCGCACTCTCGAACCCAGTCTTTCCAGTCTCAGGGCAGGCCCTCGCCTTACGCCGCCCTCGGTCAAGCAGATTTTCCTCCCCTCCCCGGAATGGTCAACGCGATAGGGCATCTCCCGACTATTCCTCACTCAGGGGCTCCAAGGCCGAACAATGCCTGGACAGGAAATACTCGTACCATCCTCATGGTTGGTGGTCCACTTCCGGAGCAGTCCCAAGATCACGCCCGGCCACCTCAACTCAATCGTTTCGAGGAACAGGATGCCAAATTTACTCGACCACCGGCCAAGGCTGCCGTCACTCTTTATGACCCAAAGCACCCAACGGCGGGTAAAGCGGCCGCTCAGGCGACGACCCAGGCCCCTGCGGCGGTGACAGCACCCGCTGTGGGTGGAGGAAGCGAAGCGGACAGTTCCAGTAAGCTGTTGGCGGAAAGGCTGGAACAACTTGCGGTAGGAGAGCACTCCGCTGGCTCGGGTGCCTCTTGAACCTGCGAGTGGACGTGGCTAGGGTGGAAGGCGTCGTGTATTAGGACGTCGTAGGATATATAGATTTATACAGGTAGGAGCCCTCACAGTGCGATGTTGGGTTTTTTCGGTTGTTTTCGTTTTCGATATATTCGTTTGTGCTTTCTTGTTGTGAATTTGTGTAGCATTTGTGGTTCGTTCGTGCAACGCACCATGCATGGGTTTGTTTGCGCACTCCTTGTTTCAAGCATAGTAATATGATGACGAGGGTAGAGTAATTACATCTAACATGCGGATAATATAAGTGGAGGATGGAATCTACTATTTCTTGAACCAACTGCTCTTTGGCTTCTCTGTGGTCGGTGTTTCACTTGCGGCGACGTCTGACGGACCGTGATGTCCTTTCTTGTCCTTTTCCTTACCCTTCCCAGCAGCCCGCGCAACAAGTCTAAAAGAACTGCATAAGCGAGCCTTCGCGATGTGATGTGACACCTCTTAAGCACCTCTCTAGCTCCCTTCGTTCTTCCGCCGATTCATCAGGCTGGATAGATTTGAATATCGCACCAGTCAAAAGGATGGCCTGTAAGGGGTGAACGCCGTTTAGCCCTCGGCGCATTTCATGTGAGATCGTCAAGTTCACCTTGGCACGCTTGACAAGCTCGGCCTCGGGGACCTCTGGATCTCTCAACACCCTCTCACAAACCTTCCCAGTAGTTAGAGAGAATCAAGCCTGATGGTGAGTGGCAGTAGTCTTACCTCTCGCAGCACACTTCCTACTTCGTAACGAGTTCCCCTCCATGATGCCAGTAAGATCTAGGGCTAACGTCAGGATGATTAATGCAGATGATGATGAAGGGGCTTACCTTTCCAGTTAAATCCTCCTCGAGTGCCCGCAGTTCCTCTTCAGGGAAGTCTTCGCCGCTTTCCTGTCTTCGTTGGAGATCGTCCATCACAGCTTGCACGCCCACGCTGCATGAAATCGTATTCAGGGACGCGTCGGTCATCCTCAACCAGGGAAACTCACGCGCTCGTAATCAAGCCCCAAGCTTCTTTGATAGCTGCACCGCGTTCCCTCATCCGGGCCATAAAGCCAGGGATACCGAGGAATTTCTTCGACTTGAGGAACGACGACGCCTTCATTATGTACGCGTTGCCTTCATGGAAAAGGGGCGGGATATTCAAAGAGTAAGAACAACAACAAGATCAGAAGTGCGTACCGATGGTATGAAGGAGCTACAAAACGGTACGTTGTAAGCCAACGGTTTGAAAAGTCAATTATCCGGTCCCATACCTCGACGCCGAAAGATTCCAATTTCAAGTCCTCTGCCTCCTGAGTAGTCTTGGTGACGTAAGCCTTCACTTCTGGATCATTCTTGTCATCTGGGTTCTTGGCCTGCACCATTGGCCGGATACGCTCGATCAGCTTCTTGCTCAACATAGCGATACTAAGAAATACAGTTTAGTCGAATTAACCCGATTTCTATGAAGCTTCCCCTCCTTACCGCTCTTCTTTTGCTTTCTTGCTTTCTGCGTCGAGCGCCAAGAGCTTCTCCCTCTGCTCGGGAGTGAGCTTATTCTTGCCCTTCTTGTCAGGACGACCCGGTTTTTCAGGCGTCTCAGTCCCAGATGGTGATACGCCGGAAGGCGTTGTCGTGCCTGCATGAGGCGTAAGGTGAGTGCCGGGTTCGGCTGCGGTCGAGGCTTTTGCATCGGATGAAGGTGGAGGGCCGGCTGCTGGGGTAGTTTCGGCATCGGGTGCTGCCGAAGCAGATGCTGCAGCAGGCGTTGCTGGCGTTGCTGCCGGCGCCGCTCCAGCTCCCTTCTCTGCCGCAGCACCTTCGGCCTTCGCCTTCTCTAACTCGGCTTTCTCCTCGTCGGTCCTCATCGCTGCAGGTTGGATCACTCTGTCAACAAGATGAGGTTGCAAAGAGCAACACGAGCCTACCGTCAGCAACGTTCGTCATTTCTTTCATCAGTGAAATTTCGCCGATCTAGGTTAAGAGGGGCGTTATAAGATAGTTGTGACTTCACTAAAGCCAACGCCCTGCTCACCAGGTCGTAGAAGCGATCTCCACCAAAGACCATAGCAAAGAAGGCGGATGGATCTTGCTCTCCAACGCCCATTCCTTCGACCATGTCCTTGCCGTTCTTGTCATACACCGCCCGGGTGTTCTGCACTTCCGATTCAGCCTCACTGTATACGTCGTCTGAGCGGCCGCACGTACTGAATCTGATAAAACTTGGTACGCCTTTGATATCTCTTTGAATTTCTCTTCAGCATCAGGGGATTTGTTTTTGTCTGGATGGAACTATTGGGATGCTGCGCTTAGTTTCGGCAGCCCTCGCATCTACACCTGGTATCGAGTGACCGACTTCTATGGCTTTCTTTCTGTAAGCTTTCTTGAGATCGACATCGTTAACGTCTGTCTTAACGCCCAAAATATCGTAGTACGCGGTATCTTTGACCATTGCTGAACAAGAACGGGGTAGAAAGCGGGAGGGGGAGATGGTGGTTGAAATTCGAACGACAGTAAGCCAAGCGCGCACAATGCTCATCGACACAGCCACCAACTGCGCGGTTCCTGTCCGTGACGCCACTCATATTAGAAAGCAAACAGGAGTACAGTTGTATAACAGGCGGTAGTAAGAAGTCCTTTAGCTAGGGATTCATGTCTTTCCTTTTGAGGCGAAATAGAGCTGGGTTTCACGGGGATTGGGGGATATCTGGAGGAAGGAACAAACGAAGTACGGCATAGAGCTACAAAATAGTCCAACATTTACGCAGCAGTCGTAGAAGACTCCGCAGCTTCACCGGGCGCTTGATGATCTTGAGGTAGCAGAGGAGATCCGTTAGTGTCCCATCCTGCCTGCTTTTGAGATCGCGGCTTTCCTCGCCCTTTCGCTGGAGTTGCGCCACCACGCGCAGCTTCCTCTCCCCCATCATTATCCTCGCCGCGATCTTTTCTTTTCTTGGGTTTAGTTGCCTTCGTCGGCGCTGAGGGAGAGGCAGGAACGAGTTTGCCTGTGGTTTCGGGAGGACTTCCTTGGCCCTCCGGAGTATGTTCTGTGCCACCAGTTGCATGCTGCTGAACGCTTGGCTGAGCTTGGTCTACTTCCATGTGCGTATCCCCAGCTTTGTCCATGGGTTGTTGACCGGCCGCGGCGGCTGCGTTCACGGCGGCTGCTTGAGCTTGGGCATTGTGTGCAGCTGCGGCTGCAGCGTAAGCAAGGTGTTGTTGGTAGATCTGATGAATATCTTGAGCAGCCTGAGCTTGACTTGCTGCACCAGGTGGGAACTGTCCGTCCTGTGGAGCACCGGGTTGCTGCTGGCCAGGAGCGTATGGGTGGTGTTGAGGCGTGGGGCCGCCGTGATGAGGAGGGCCGAACGGGAACGGGGGAGGCGCCATCGGCAGATTGAGAGGGTCCAAGCCCGGAAGGAACGCACGGGGAGCGAGACCGGCCACAATGGTCTCGAGTTGGAGCACCTTCTGATGCAAAAGATCGTATTCCTGACGGGTAACGAATTTCTCGCTGCTGGAGAAAGGGGAGATCGAGTCAGGTCTTGAAGTGAAGAAGGGTATCAGTTGAGAAGTTCCAAAATTGTACTTGAGATCGATAGTAAACGAAATGACTTACATAGGCTCTTGGGTTGCCCAGCGGCATCTATCTGCCTCTCCTCGCCTGGTGCAAGGGCTGCAGGGATTCTGGCGGTCGCACTTGATCTTTCGTCGTTTGCACTCTGTGCAGCTCAGCGCCTGACGTCTCCTTTTCTTCTTCAATGGTTGGCCATTTTCATCGACGGCAGTTGCAACACCCAATGAGCCTGCACCGGGCTGGCCTGGAATGTCTTGGCTGCCATCGCCGTGGTAGTCCTCGTCTTCGAGGTGGTGCTGGTTAATACCGTTATTACCGCCGCCCGTCGCAGTACCTCCTGCCTTAACGCCGGCCGAGGCTCCATTCTCTTCGTCTTCCGACATCCCCTCACCCCCATCCGACAAAGTACTCAACATCGGGTCAATCAGCGACGAAGCTGCGTTTCCAGCGCCTCCTCCACCTCCGGGTTGGTTCAAGTTCCCACCGCCCACAGCTGGATTCGGTTGATGCTGCAACGGGTGGCTCTGGTGAGGATGGGCGTTTACAAGATTGAAAGTCGTTGAAAATGGGTATTGGGCTCCTGGGTGAGGTCCTCCGTATCCGTAGGGATGAGGCTGCTGCTGTTGTTGAACCGCTTGTTGGTTCACCGATGACGATGGAGGAGTTGAGCCCCCGGACGGACGATTGCCAGCGCCACCTGCTGCCCCGCTTGCACCTTGCTTGGCGTTGTTCGCTGCTCCGCCTTGATTGAACATGACGAGTACTTGATTGTGAGCTGTAGAGAACGAGATAGTTTCCGGACCAAACCGCAATTTGGCAGGAAGGGTTGGAGGTGGGATGTACGAAACGGGTTTGAAAGCCGTTCGTGAGCTGTCGGTGTGGGATACGGCCGACTTTCAAGCGCAAGGATGTTTGCTGGGAGGTTGGAGCCCCTCCGCTGTCGTTGTTGCAGATAGTACTTCAGCGCTGTCGTCCCTTGGGCGACATCGCCATCCTAACGCCGATATATCCGCGGACTCGGGACGGGCATGTTCCCCGCGAAACGCCGTCTTGCTTATATCCAGAGATTTCGACTAACGATATTTCCTGTCGTGATATTAAATACGATTTGATTTTTGTAACTCGCGCAAACGATGCAGCTGTGAACTGCGCAGATGCTATGTATTTTGGTAATAATAACACAGAAGGGGTACAAATCATCAGGACATCTAGGTCCCCAGTACAGGAATCCCCGCCCCCCACGCTTACAAGCACTGTTTTATTGCTAAAGTCAGTCAAACCGTGGGTAATCAGTAGACTATATGTGCTTGCCTGCGAGTAGTAAGGGCTGGAGTACTTGCAGGTGTACGGCGCGGCGCAGACGGTGGGTCCACTGGACGGAACGACGTTAATTGGCGGCCTTCACTACGGATAGAGAAGTACTTACGTATATCCCTGTCCTCCGCACTGTTTCAAGTGTAGTGCGTTAGCTATGTGAGGGGTCGCAGATTCAAGGGACTTGCCTGAGCATAGTGAGCGGCAGTTCCTCCGGAAGAAGATGACGTGCTGGAATAAATCCTAGTTAGTGGAAGTATGAGCAATGCCTACTTTGATACATACCTGCCGGACTGTCTGGTGGTGGTGGTGGTTGTGCCGGCCTTGCTGGTAGTGGTAGTAATGGTGGGTCCGCCGTTCGTAGACCTGATCAAACAAGTCACGTTAGATATGGAGCTCACCAGCAGACTTCGTCTGTGTCGATCAAACTCACTCTCCGTTGCGAAGGCAGCCCGAGACGTTGACGAGAGCAGCCGGGCAGGTAACCTTCTGCCATGTGACATTTGGGTTGTCGGCACCCTTGTACCAGTCTAGTAGATATATATCACATAAGACAGGCTTCCTAACGCACTGTACACGTCGCGTGACTTACCGAAGCGGAACTGGCACCCGGCTTGGAGGGCGGAAGGCAAGCTGCTGCACTGGGCGCGCGACGAGACACCGCCGTACTGGGCACCCCAACCGCTGGTGCTTCCGTATTGGTTGATGCAGCCTTGAGGGAAAGCACTGAAGAGGAGAAGCGGGTAAGTCAACGATTCACCTTGATTCCTCGAAATCAACCTACCCAACACCACCTCCGGGACTTTAAAAGAAAACAGATATCAGCATTCCATACCCAGTGACTAGGACCTAGCGGATGTCCCCTTACATCATGATGTCGAATTGGGACTAATATGATTTATTTATCAGCGCGCGTCGGCTTTGGATGATGATTACAGAAACTCACGCCTCCAACGTCTCCACCGGTGTTGGTAGCCTGAACAATCATAGTCTTGCCAGCAACGGGACCAGAAGTGAAGCTTTGTATCGCCGTACTATCAGCACGTGCCCTATCGCCTCGCTCAAGGAAACGACCTACGTCAATTGGTAGCAAGAGCAGCACCAGGCAGACTCGGTCGAGCCGGCAAGGTTGACAGCGGCGAAGCCGTAGGCAAGCGAGTCGTTAACAGCCCACGGGGAGTTGGCCGCGCAAGCATAAGCAGTTCCTCCGTCGCAGCCCGACTTGATGCTGGCGTCGGACAAGGGGTTGTTGTTCTTGTCGCAGGTCTTAACGGGCTGAGAGACAGATGCCTTGCCGCTCCATGCGCACGAGGTCTTACAGCAGTCCTGTTACGCGTCCAGACATGAGACAGGGGGCTCGTCAAAATACATCCATATGGCTTACCCAGTAGCGAGTGGTGACACCAGAGCTCTGAGCCTGGACACCTGTCGCGGTGAGAGCAGCCAAGAGGGCGAAAGCTTGGGCCTTGGAGAACATAACGAAAGACGATGAAAGGATCGCGTAAATTGAGGATAGAATGAGGTTAGGGATGGAGGAAAATGCCTCGCGTTAATATATGCCTGGTGCTAATATGATCGTCGGCGAGTTCTCTTAGGGAATGTCGGAGCTTTGTCGTGACGGACCATCCCCATGACGCCGACCTTCTTCTCAGGACCCACTAAAGCGCAAATCATGTCTTTCGCGGAGCTAGAAGCTGTTTTTTATACATGGGAGTTGATGCTTGGCGGAGATTTTGGGACGGGGCTTCGTCGGGCTGAGCGACTACAAAGTGCACCTCAATTCCACCTTCACGACGCTTTCGACCCCTGCCCATTTCTCTAAACACCACACACAAGTTCCTATATAGCACGTCTACGAAGAAGATAACCGATCAGAAAGTGGAGCAAAGATGCAAACTGCAGCAAAACTGAATGCCAACTTCGGCCAGGCATCGGGAAAATATGTTTCACTCTAAGGGGCTGTCAGCCGTGGCAAGAATTCGGGGGCTTGGAGAGCCGACGGCTATTAACAAGAACCTCGCTGATCTCATCGGTAACGAGTCAGGAAACGCGCAAGGGCATGACACTGAGCATTGAACGAAGCTTGCAACCGGACAGAAGGGGATGTCTCAGTCCAGCCTCCAACAAGCCTCGATCTCGTGGCTTCCAAGAAGGTAACGAAGACTCGAGGAGAGCATATAATTCGACGAAAGAACAATCCGAATCAGACTTTGCACCGAGAGAGGTCTCTCGGCCAAAACAGAACGTTCCCCAGGGTGAGAGAGCACCCCGTGCTGCGGCGCACCCAGAGTTATTTCCAGCGTCAAGCACCCTCAGCTGTCAGCTCCATTGCGACCCCAGTTGACCTAACGAGAAGATACTTCAGCAAAGGGCCATGCGTGTTTCGAGATAGAGTTTTTGGAGCACTTGCCTGACGGGATATGCCGCCGTTCCAGTCTTCTACCCGCCGGGCTGCTACCAATGACATGGTCGATCGAGCCGTGCCGACGAATCCAATGCCCATCGACTGGACGACTGCGTCGATGAGAGAAGGATACCTAGGGGAATTGTCGATAGATCCGCCTTGTGAGCTCTCGTCACAACATGCGGCTGGGTGCTCTCACCACTTCCCGTACTTGGACGCTGTCTCTTCCTGTTCGTGGTCGAAGAACGTCCAACCCAGAGCCTTGACTTCATCCCACCACGCTGGGTCCTTTTCGTCACTCGTGATGATGACCCGCTCGACAGCAAGGCTTCGTAATATCCTCAATTTATCCTTGATTTCTTGCACTCGACGCGCGAAAGCGGCCAAGGACGGCATGCACTTGTCTACAGAGGTATCGCCGCACATCTTGGCAAAGTCGCCCCGACGGACGTGCAAGGTGATGAACTTCACAAGATAAGAAGAACTGATCAGCAAACAAATCAAGTGATGTGAGCTTTGATGGGCGGACTTACGTATGGAATACTGTCGCTCTCGCTCAACTCGAGGGCTTTTCGAACGTACGCTTCGGCCAGGTTCGATATGTAGGGAGTCCAATGAACGTGTGTTCCAACGAACCTCCATGCGGGGCTGTAAGACTCCTCCCATTCGAAGGGCTGCTTGGCACCAACGAAGTACATGATATCAAAACATGCCAGCTGCTCGTTCGGCTCAATCGTCGTGTTGCGTATTGGCGACGGGAAGTTCTTGGAGATAGGAGAGTTCAGTGCCGCTTTGCGTCCTTTAGGAAAAAGCAGGGAAGACAGGCCCCAGAAGGACACATGTGGATCCGAGCTGTCGTTCACCAGAGGCATGGGCGGTATAGAGGTGTAGGAAACATCTAAGAAACAAAATCAGCTCGTTGAAAAGTGGTCCTAAATGTTGTAGCTTACCCAGATTCAGGTGATTCACAACAGTGTTTCGCATATATGCCCCGGCACTCGTCATCCCCGCCCAAATGCTCCAGCAACCTAAGGTATCGACGATCGGAGTTCCATCTTGCTTTACATCTCTCCATTCCAATATGGGCAGCCTCAATCTTTGGCGAAGGCGTGGGAGATCAAAGACTTCTCCGTAGTTTATATATTTGCCTCCCTTGCCGATATGGCTGAGGGAAGGCGGGAAAGGCGGGATAATAGGAATGCGTGAACTGATCATCCCTAGATAAATTAGATTGCTCTACCCGCAAATGGTCGTCAATATCAATCAAACTTGGTTTCTGGTCTAGACGGGCTTACGAAGGCCATGAAATCGTTTGCTGCATGCCGAAGACCAGCGTGGTCAGAAATCGCATACGACTCGGGGTAATGACACTTACTCCATCCAGCATAGGTCCAGCTAGTTATATATTGATTCTCTGGTCTTAAGTTATCTAAAACGTGGGCAAAACCCATTAAAGCTTAAATTATAGCCTTGGAGGGAAGAGGGCTAACCTGCAAATGATTCGGTCGGCTCGCCTCGCAGGTACAGGGAAGAGTCCCAAGGCATTCGCCGAATCTCTTCGGCCATCATCTCGCTCCCCGCTTCAGCAGATGGAGATGACATGCAAGTCCCCACTTTGCTGATGACGGAACCCATCGCGTCCTGCTGCATAACGCTGACCCCAACGCATCCAACTATCAACGCAACCAGAAATAGCCAAAAGAGATGGAGAACTCGGGAGCGCAGGCGGAGAACTTGAGTAGGAATAGGAGTTGCGGGTGGGACTTGGTCGATGAGTTTGCTGAAGCTGTAAGGTTTTTCGGCATGGGCACTCGTCCTGCTCGCTTTTGAGAGGAGAGATTGGTCTTTTTCCATCATGGTGAGCACTGAGAGATTTGTGGCGACATAGTACCCGAGAAATTCACCTTTTAAACGGGTGATTCAGGTTCACTGGTCTTGCCCAGTGGATGGGGTGTATCATGCAGCGCGACAAGCCAGCTTGTGAAGTCTCTTTAGAGGTAGACACATCAGGAACACAAAAGATCTTGTAACAGTAGACCGAAAAACCTACCGGAGACCATCTGTTTTGCGTTCCGATCAAGAGAGTTTCCTATATTGCAGGTTGTGGCGGGCTGAGAATCTCACTGTAAGCCATTCGAGGCAGATTCGGCTCCTAGCACGACCTGATATTTGTGAGCCCTAAGCGGTCAGACCGGCTGTACTGCCTGTATCGGGCTTCAGGAGAACACTGATGTAGAAATTCTAGAGGCAGCGGAAGGACCAATTTGGGAAAGCTGATTGTTGACATTTCGGAAGTCCGTTGCGTAACTCCGTTTTCTTTCTCAGCCAAGAATTCCAATCCCGTCCGCACCCAAGGCTTTGCCTCACTCTCCCGCACCATTTATCCGTTCCCTCGTAATTTCAAGAACGCTCACGTCTCTGTTAGCCTACGATGAGCTCAGACGCCGAGATGGTCACGCCACCCGCGTCAAAACGCAAGGGAGGTCGCTCAACACCCCCAAAGCAAAACGGGAAGAAGAGCAAGAAAGAGGCGACACCCGAGGTGCAAGAGGACAGCGGTGAGGAGGAAGAATACGAGATCGAGGAGATTATAGATTGCAACAAGGGAATGTTCGCTCCCGTGAGTTGATGCGATTTTTTTCCTTTTCGTATCCGCTCGCGGCGATCCTGAAATTGATTATCCTTGTCCTCGCTGGCGCGTCATGTCTGCAGAACCGTTGGGCTTTCTTGGTCAGCTGGAAGGGCTACGGTGACGATGATAACAGTTGGGTAGACGAACCAGACTTGTATGTGCTGTCGACGCGTCTTGTCCGGAACAGCAAAGTATTGACGGTTCTCCTTCGAATTGCTTCCGTTCCCCAAATCACACACAGCTTTGCTAAGGATATGATCGAGAAATGGTGGCTCGATAATCCCCACATCAAGGGCAACCCTCTATCTGGCAAGAAGAAAGGGCGCAAGAGCGAGGGCGCCTCGTCCAAAGTCAAGTCGCAGCGAGAGAGCTCCGTCGAGGCGGAAGACGCCAAGTCGAGCACCAAGCGCAAGTCTACTGCTACATCCAACGCCAAAAAGCGCGCTTCAGAGGAAGCCGAAGCTACTCCAGATGCGATCTCAGAAGACGACGCACCACCAAAGAAAAAGAGCCGCACGTCAACCGCTGCCACCAAAAAGAAACAAGAATCCCCAACGCCGCAGAACGGGCTGCTCGACGAAGCTGAAGAGGGCTCCGGCCTCGATGCTCACGTCCTGGACGCCATGACCAAGCATATGGGGAAGAAGAATTGGGAAAAACTCATCAAATCCATCGAAACTGTCGAAAGGCAGGAAGATGGCGTTCTCCTCGTATACTATACCTCGTAAGTCGGCGCTCTATCGTCTCCATCAGGATCTCGGTCTAATTCCTTGACTTTGAAGCACGGATCATATCAGAGCTATCAGCGAGTCGAGAATTCTCGCCGAAAAGGCGCCCCAAAAGGTTAGTTGACACTGATGACTTCTTCACTTGCACTTTCTTATCAACTCTTTGTAGCTTATTGAATTCTACGAAAGCCACCTTCGCTGGAGAGGCGCACCACAATAAAGGAGGCAATAGTTCGGCAGTATTTGTTACCTCTACGGTCGCAAGATTCCTTGACGAGGCTTTTCTGTACATCTTGATTGCTTGGCTATTCTGTGTAGTATTTATGATCGGCTTATTTTCAGATCTGTCTTTCAGCTTTTTCTCTCGAATCGGAAGCTCGCGAGTTGATCAAACTAACCAAGGGAAAGTAGAATGCAATTCAGAGGTAATAAGAACACGTATATCTATCACTATTACAAAATTTACAACGTCGAGTTCCACCTGAATTACACACGGGTGCCGTAGACGTCGGCGGGAGCGACACCTCCTTGGCCCTTGCGGACGTTAGCCTGACCCCACCTGCAAGAAAATGGAATGTTAATCATCGGACGGAGTGAAGAATAGCATCCAAAAGTATACGCACTTCTTGATACGGATGGACTCGATCTGGATGAAGCCGGTGGTATCCTTGGGCTCGAAGCCACCAAGCTCGTCCATCGACGACTCGCGCTCGTCGTACAAACCCTACAGATCGTCGCGTCAGAGAATTTGTCATCTCCCCCACTCTATGAGATCGAGCTCACCTCATCGGAAACGCGGCCCTCGACGATGACGTTGCCCTTGTAGAGCTTGAGCCTGACGGTGCCGTTGACGGTGCGCTGGCTCGCAGGGATGCAGCTGGTCACGAACTCGCGCTCGGGGCTGAAGAAGTAGCCGTTGTACAAAATCTGGCTGAGCTGGACGGTAACGAATTGGTCTCGCAGGGCGCGGACATTCCTGTCGAGGGTCAGACCCTCCAAGTCCATGTGAGCGACGCGAAGGATGGTGGCGCCGGGGGACTCGTAGCATCCGCGACTCTTGACGCCGATGAAGCGGTTCTCGACGATGTCAATTCGGCCGACTCCGTTGCGGCGAGCGGCGGCGTTGAGGGAGAGGAAGATGTCCACGCCGTCGGTGTGCGTCGACTTGGGGTTGGCGGCGTCGCCGAAAACGACCTTGACGGGGAGACCGGCCTTGAAGTCGATAGAGAGGCGTTCAGGCTCGCTGGGTGCATCTTCTGGGGACTTGGTGAGCTTCCACATGTCAGCTGGCGGAGTGGTGTTGGGATCTTCAAGGATGCCGGCTTCGTAGGAGATATGGAAGAGGTTCTCGTCTGTTGATGTAGATCAAGTCAGATTTAGGGCGATAGGGTTGACAGGATCAAAATTACCGGTAGACCATGGCTTGGCGGCGGTTTGCGCGACGGGGATCTGCTTTTCGGCAGCGTACGCCAGAAGGGCGGAACGTCCGGCGAATCGGTTGTAGAAGTCTGAAACAGAAACGAACGAGTTAAGAAAGAACCTCACAAAATTGAGATCATAGAACGAACCTGGAATCCTCCAAGGAGCAATGACCTTGATGTCGGGTTTCAACCCATAGAACGCAAGCTCAAAGCGGACTTGGTCGTTACCCTTGCCGGTGCAACCATGGGAGACGAACTGGCATTCCTCGCGAGCCGCAACCTCGATCATGCCACGGGCGATGACAGGTCGGGCAAGAGAGGTACCGAGGAGGTAGACACCCTAATGGACGGTTTGGACTTTAGAATATCGAAAGGGGATTGGAGTCTACTACGGCAACTCGCCTCGTAGATGCAGTTTGCTTGGACGGCCGGGTAGATGAGTTCGGTGATGAACTCCTTCTTGAGATCCTACTCAAAGTAAGCGTATATTAGTCTACTATCCTTGTGCGTGTCTACATGTCATCGCACCTCCAAGAAGAATTTCTTGGCACCGACTTTCAAGGCCTTTTCGCGGGCAGCCTCGAAATCCTTCCAAAAGGATGGCAAGTCAGCACTAGTTCTACATCAAGAAGTGACTAAAGCTTACCTCTTCCTGACCGACGTCAGCCATGAAGGTGTAGACTTCATATCCCTCCTCGATAAGCCATGCAAGAATGCACGAAGTGTCTTGAACATCGAGTGAGCCTGTCGACTTCAGAGAGTGGCGCAGACGTAAGGGCTACTCACCAAGTCCACCAGAGTAGGCGAGGAGAACGCGTCCCTTGTCAGAGGCCATTGAAGGAGTACGGAGTCTAGGGAGATACAAGAGAGGGAGATGAGGAAAAAGTTATAGAGACGAGGCTGGTGACTCGCGGCGCTTATAGGCAAATGAGATGTTTACGGGGGAATTTGTTTGTTCTTGCAGGGGTCGGCCGACACTTGAAGAAAAAATCGTCAGGAACCGCTCGGCTCTTGCAATTTGCAGTGAACCGACCTACGTATACGAACATCATGACCTGTATCACCTGGTACTCAAACTTCGAAGTGCCCAGGTCAATTTTTTTTTCATGGTGTTCCGGGTGGAGCCCCTCAGGCTATCGGATAGTCTATCCGACTAAACGCTTCTCAATGTCGTGCCTGCTATGAGAATTGAAAGCTGCGAGATAAATCAGCTGGCTCGATCTTAGACTATGGAGAGTTTCATCACCGGAATAAGCCAGTTTTAGGCGGCAACCGAACTGCGTCACTTTCGATCACCAAATCCGCGCTTTTGTGTGAAGCGCCCATACAGCCTTCCGCTGTTCACATTTCAGCCGATCAGAAGAGTCAACGCTCACATCAGAGGGAAGAGGAGAATAATGTGGACAAATCTGCTTTGAACTCGTTGGTGCTTCGTACATGGTACGACGTCACGGCGAAATTGTTCGATAAATACGTCTTACGCGACTGAGCAAAAAGTACAACAAAAGTGCGATACAAAAGAGAAAGAATGATATGCTTTTTTGGGATGGCAGCGCAGCTGATGTGTTACTACAGGGTATCAAGAACAACGGCACCAAGGGCCGTACAAAAAGGAGCGTGGCGGATATCTTGCACACGAACGAAAATAAAAAACCAAGGAGAAAAGTCATAAAAGGCAAGATATTGTCTTCTGTAAAGTCTCTGACACTAGAAGCTAGACGGTCGATCAAGCGATTCGTGCTGCACGAGATGCTCGTATCAATGATTATTCGATGGCCATGACCGTAAATCATACTCACCGACGAAAGATCTACTCTGCTCGAACAATCTACTGAGCCTATTTTTCTTTTTTGGTCCTACCTCTCCTGAGTCGGCCGGCGCCGCGACGAGTGGCGATCTAGACAAACCATCCGCCGTTAGTATCCAACAAGCCGTCAAATCAGTCCAAGACTTACGACGACCTTGGTCTAAAGCTTTTCATACGAACTGGACTCGCTCTTCTGCTCATCGACTCGACCGCTGGCTGCTCGTTTACGGTCTCAAGTACTCCTTCAGTAGTAGAGGGACGCATAGACCCTCGGCCAAGACTGAGAAAAGAGCGGCGAGTCTTGAGACCGAGGGCGCTTGTAGGCCGACCCAACGGATTGAGGGACAAATTGATTTGAGGTTCGTTCGAGACCAGCCACATCGGGGAAGCCGATGCGGTACGAGGCCGTCCACTTGAGGCTGCGATCCGAATCATGGAAGCATGAAGATCGAGTGCTGTCGCGAGATTCATCGAGGAACTGAGCAGGAACGGCATGTCAGCACTCTCAAGTGTCTTTCACTCTATTTACCGCGTCCTACTCACGGACTGCCTTCAACTCTGTTTCCTGCCGTTAGGAGAGACCCAGCATTGGCGTGCAAAACTTGACGTCCAGGATATCCATAGCAGGGATCATGTCCAACAATACGAGAAGCCGAGGCGAGTAGATCTGGGTAAGGAAGCTGGTTTCGTGGTAAGGGAGAATTCGGTCGTGGCTGCGTGAAAGAATGATGAGAGTTTGGTGAGGGACCATCGGCTTTCAACGAGGCTCTTGGAGAAGGCGAGGAGAGACATATGTACGAGGGGGGCGTTGCGGATCGTATGGTCGGGGGAATGAATTGAGAACCGTCGACGGCCGTTGCGCGATGATGAGACCAGCGACGAGGTCTGTAGGGTGACACCGGGCTGGAGCCGGGAGATGGATGATTAATTGGTGGGAAGTACGATGCGGTTGGGGTGCTGGCGGGAGATGGGGTGCTGGTTGGATCGCAGCCGTCGTCCAACGGGCCCCTATCAAGAAAGATGGATCCAATACGGGCCAATGTTTCTTCTCCGGCGCTTGTTCTTGGGCTAATTTCAGGGTTCGTATCTTGATTGTCGTGTAGTTCAGAATCTGAATGGGTATCTGAGGAGCGAGGCGGACTGATTTTCAGCTCGGGCACCTTCCAGTGGACTGCCGGAAGTGGGGTGTGTACGTCCGGGCTCGACGGATATGGAGATTCCTTGGCGAGCGGAGACTGAATTTCTTTGGGGGGCTTCCGCGTTTTGTTTGAACCGCCAAACCACATTCCTTCGGGTGGGGGCGAGAGCGGGGCGACGGTCACCACTTCCTCAGGTTCGTCGAGCTCCTGCAGCTTAGCCATCATCCTTTCCTTCTCCTCGGACCATTGGCTTTGCTGTTCTTGTAGGTTCTTCAGATCTACCGTAAGTCTCCGAGAGGCAGAGACGGCTTCGAACTTCTCCTTCATAAGGATCTTTACCATAGCCTCGCTCGCGGCTAATTGAGCTTTCAGAGTCTCAACCTCATCCGAGAACGGAGAGGATGGTGTAGGAGAAAGCGGTGTGAGCGGGGGCGTGTAAGAGGACCAACGAGCGGAAGGGGATGTTGGGGTACGAGGGGCGGGAGGTAAGGACGAGGCGGGGCGAGACTAAATTCAACGAAATGTGTGAGATAATTAATTTTGTAATGTTTTAGTCTCACGTAATGGGGTGCGAGCGGGTGCTTACTTTTGGAGGTGTGCAAGGGCTCAGGGTGGCAATCTTGAAAGTTCCAAGCATTAGAGGCCGAGGCCCGACCTAAAATTATCGCCCGGGGGTCAAGTTCCATCCAGTATACCGACGATATAAACTCACGCTAACCAGCCCATTACAGTTGTTTTGCTTCTTGACTGGTGTGTTTTGAAAAACAGAAGCGGCAGCGCCTTCTGCCGCGATGTCTTCGGCGGGAGAAGCGATGAGCGTGTCGTCAGAGTCCCTGGGCTTGTTGTGGTCATGATCGAGGGACCCAGCCTGCGACAATTTGGCGCCGAGAGAGGAGAGAGCGAGAACGGCACAGCAGTGAGCAAGCGCAAGCCATAGTGGGCAGCTCAAAGGGTAGAGTGGATGGAACATGCGAGCTCACCAGGTCGTCTGAGCTTCGAGGCTGCTCGGGATGCGGATTCGTCATGAGGGCGGTCTGAATGCTAAACGAGATTGACATCGCAGACACATTAGTAGAGAGTCTTGTCCCAACTGAAAAGACTTACAAAGAGAGAGCGCGAGTTGGGGCTATGGGCAAAATGGGTCGTTGACGTAGACGTCGGCCTGGGCGTCCTGCACTGGAGAGAGCTGTCAAGCAGCGGAGGGATATGTGCTTTTGCAGTAACGTAGAGCAAAAGGAAGAGGAAAAGAAAGTGCAGATACTACAACGAAGGAAATGAGCGTATGGCCTTCAAGACACTGGGTACTCTGAAGGATGCTGAAGTTGCGAGAGTACAAGGAGAGAGAGTGTGTGGATGGTCGTAGTCGAGAGTGAGAGACGGAGTAAACAATGAAGAGAATCAGGTTCGTTCGCAGTCGAACCCCAATCACAGGGTGTAGAGGGCAGCCTAAGTGAGTGGGGGGTTTTGGGCGAGGGATTTTCGGGAAGGCAATCGGACTGGAAAGGAATACGAATGTCCCCTCGTTCCCACACCTTCCTATTCCAGAAACCTCGGTTCAGAGGACTCTCCGCGGTCTACATGAACTCATAGGACGATATACTGAGGAATTGCGATATTACGATAGTATGACAGCCAGGGATACATGAATAAATGAGATGCAAAGGACAACACAGCAGCCAGCTTAGAATCCACCAAACCCAGTCATGTGCTGCAGGGAGCAAAGATCATCGTTAGCGCCGTTCAACTAAGAGTCTCGTACAACCTACCGGAGGCATCATTCCAGTGCCGTTCATATAGACTGGAGGGGCCATGCCAGACCTGATATCGAACAAGGTAAGAAGTGGTGGCTGGGCGTCAAGGAGGACGAGGACTTACGGTCCCTGAGTCAAGAGCAACTTTCCGCCAATGCCAGGATTGATGATTGGGACTTCAGCCTCAGCCTCCTCCTTGACCGTGACCTTCTTAGCATGCTCCTTGACTTCCTTCTCGAGCTTCGCGATCTAAAAGTCCAGGCACACTATGAGACCGGGCAACGACTGCGATTTTCTGGTGAGACCTACCTTGTCTACGAGCGAGCGCTGGCTTTGGACCTTGTAGGGCATATAGAAGTCGTTGAGACCGTGCTGCCAGCTGAGCTCCATGATGATATCGGACCGCAAGAGGTCGAAGGAAGCGTAGAGCATCGCAGTGAAGCATTCCTTGTTCCCGATATCAACGAAGTATGTGAGAAGATCCTCAGCAACTTCGCTCAAGCCGGACGCGGCTGCGGTAATGATGGCGTCTTTGAAGAGCTTGTCTTGCTTGGACAGCGTGATCGACTCCTCCCACTTGGCGTTTTTCTGACGGGCAGCGGCTTAGCTACTCGTCCGCGAACGAATGAAACCTGCAAACTCACCTTGTAGAGATGTGCAGCAAGACGACGGAACTCCAAAAGATCGTGCTTCTCCAGACGGGAAGCCAGGCTGACGTTGTTGAAGTTATCGAAGCTATCAATCGAATGGCGGAGAGTCTTGAAGTCCTCTTCTTCGATGAGCAGATCGTTATACGCATCGTTGACCGCTTCGATGTTGAAATGCTGGACAGCAACCAGGTATGGACGGACGAGAGGTACGTTGTCATCTCGAAGGAACATCTTGACGACACGGGTATGATCGATTCTCGGCGTGAGGACTGTGAGGAGATCAGTAAGGAGGAGAGGCTGTTCTTGAAGATAGAAGCTGAGAGCCTTGTAGTAGCTGTAGTAGTGGGAGTTGTCAGTTACATTTCACGGCGAAATACTCAGAGGCAGAGGTTACGAACATCTCAACGTTGGCAGCTTTGACGATGACCTCCTTGAATTGGTTGTGGTCCCAGGCATCGGCAGCTCGTTCCATCATAGCAAGGGCAGCATTGTCCTAAGAGATGATTAGCTGGGGACACTCATCGCGATGACCACCTCTATACTTACGAATTCGTCATACTTGACATAAAGGAATACAAGTTCGGACCACAAGTGTGCCTTCTCTGTTGCTCGGATGACCTGGACAATCGCTCGTAATTAGATAAAGGCACGACCTGAGGGTACAAATCTACTTCATACCTTTGGAATGTTGACTCGAGAAACGAACAGTTTCAAGTGCTCCATGACTATGAAGGCCGAGATAAGGAAACGAGGATATGATACATGAGTAGAACTTGGGACGTACGCTTCTCGGGTCTGTATTTGCTGTACAAGATCGACAACTCGGTGAAGATACCCATCTAGGTCGAACATTCCAAGTCAGCACCGCCACGGAAAGCCTCAATGATTTCGACATACATGAGCGCGCTCCAGGCTCAGGCCAGCCTCAAGCAGAGAGAGGATCTCGTCGAAGAACCCACGCTTTTCGTACTCTTTGATCAAGGCGGAGAGCTCTTCGGCATGAACGATGATATTAAGACCGCAAATTTGGGCGAGACGGAACTCGGACTTCTCGATACAAGCTTGATGAACTTGCTTCCAAACTCTGTTCAAAATATGTGAGCGGATATCAACGCTGGTATTTACGCGAAAGGACGAACTGAGTGTTGCCAGCCTTCCGGGCGCTCTCGACCGCAGCTTGGTTTTCTCCCAGATAGATGAGGGTAG
>WSUD01000050.1:0-48482 GCA_019633495.1 Tulasnella sp. 427 | reverse complement strand
GAGGCTCGAGAGATATAAGAAGCTCCACCTCTCGCCTCTGCCCTCCCCTTGAGACTAACGTTCTGCCTCTCATACATCACTGTGAAGCCGTAGACCGGGAAACTTTTCCTCTCCAGGAGGAGAAATTCTTACAGGGGCACCGATAATTTTTCACCGTCTCACAGGAAAAACCTGACCCGTCAATCTCCGGAAAAAAAGTACAGGATTTTGAAACACATTTACGGGGTCGAATCTTTGGTACACCGACCGGCTTTTGTCGTTGATTCCCAGGCCCGTTCTTTTTGTTCCAGTTCCACCGTCATTTTGCCTCCGCGACCCGGTCATTTTACTTACTGGTACCCCGTCCTTTTTTTCTAGTTAACCTGTACTTTCTTTGCTTAGGTAATATGATGGCTGGATCACCTCACGCGTGTTTAGCGGCACCAGAATGAATGAATTAGGGATGACGGAGAAGAGTGAGACAAAAGAAAATGAGAGGGAGGGAGAGCGAGAGGAGAGGAAGCGGGAGATGGAAATCCGAGGGAGGGGGAGAAGGAGAATCGACGACAAGTGTGCAAGACAAGGTAAGCACCTAATCCTCCTCAAGTATCTCCTCAAGATTGGAAGCCCCTTCATTGCTAGGTCCAGCTGTCGATGTTGTTGGTACTGCGGACTTGGAGCGAGGCTTGAAACCGGTTCTCTTGGACTTTGCCGGGGGCTTCTTGGTTGGAGATTTCGCAGCGCGGTTGAGCTTGGCGGACTCGGTCTTGCGGCGGTTTTGAAGTGCGGCGAGGACGAGTTCTCGGCAGGCCCAATCGCTCTTGAATCTTTTGAGGTACGGATGGACGCGCTTCACCTGCAAACATGAGTAGATAGTCAGCTCAGCTCAAGTTTCGGTGTCATAACCAATAGTTCTTACCTGACTGTAAGCCGCACCAAGTCGTGCCGGCTCTTGCTCATCGAACTTGATTCTCCAGTCGAGACCAGCCTGCCTGACGGCATCGCGAATGGTAGCCTAAATATGAGAGTCAGACCCGAATGATGACTGGCATATTATAGAGAGCACTTACAAGGATTGCGTTGTACATATCACCATCAGTCTCCAGCTGCAGTGCGGTCTGCATGTTCCAACCATTCTTCCCGCGCTCACCTGGTGGTCGAGGGATAGAGCCGTCGGAGGGTTGATCTTGGGCAAGGGCAGTCTTCTCGCCTTGTTGCTTGGCCCACAAGACTTTGTACTTCTTCAGGTTGCGGACTTCCTTCTCAAGGGCGGCGTTGCGAGCTAAGGGAGCCGGATGACGAGTTTTTAGTCAGTGAACAAGAAGAATATTGAGAAACCAAAACCTTACATGCAAGTTCTTCGGCGGACTCGGATGTAGCTTGACTAGCTGATGCTGCGGGTTCGATGAGGTTGACATGGTCTACCTCCGCGCTAGCGGAAGACGCGTCCGTGATAGGGACTCTTGCGGTATTGGGGGTGAGGATGGAAGGCGGATCCGTGGCGATACTTTCAGAGTCAGGAGGTGGTGGGGGTGGCTCCATGACGCTGACTTGAGCTGATGCTGAGCGATTGGTCCGTCCTTTCTGGACCTTCTGGGGAGGCGGAGAGTTTGAATTCGTGCCGGCACCATCATTGTTGCCCTCGGCAGGGGACTTTCTCTTGCTCCGGCGCCGGGTCGGATCCGGAACCGGGGGTTCAGGGGCTGGATCAGCTGGCTGGTTTGCTCTTTGTGAAGCGGCGGTGTGACGGGTAGATGGAGCCATTGAGATGGTGAGGGAGTAATGACCGACTGTGAAAGGGGAATTAGAGAGAAGGGATGAGCCGCATGAAGAACAACACGACGGAGACGGAAGAATATTTATATCAAGAGCGGACCAGGGATCAGGCAGAGGGAGGGGCGGAGCAGCAAAATCAACAGGATAATCCGCTAAGGCCACAAGCGGAGATAGGGCAAGCAGCGAGGATGTGAGGGACAAAGGTGACGCTGTCAACGATTCGGATCCGAAATCGCCGTTTGCGGCAAGGTCAAGCTCCATTTCCATTACTTCTTAAGGTGATGAGTGAGATCTGCTAAGGCTTCCAAGCTCTTTGATTGAGCAATCTTGCAGGGCAGCAAGGATAAAATGACAGGTTAACAATCAAAAATGAACGGGGACGTTGAGACATGAGGTGGACACGCACACTGCCTGTCTTCTTTTTACGAGGAATAACCAGGACACAGTAAATTCGTTTCCTGTGACGGGGAAGTGAGATGGCGGCAAGCGATCGGCGAAGAGGGAAGGCTTACGAGCACGACCACGGATGCTCTTTGTGCGTAATTTATACACTTGAGAGGGTTGAAGAGTTGGAGATAGAAGGCTTGCGAAGCCATTGAGACGTAAAAGGATGGGTGGTTGGTTGAAGAATGAACGAATGGCAGCACTCCCACGTAGAGAGCCTCGTGTTCAAAGTGAACTTACGCGTTCTCCGTCCCTGGTACCCTTCACCGAAACCTGCAAACCAACCGATGACCGACAACTCTTCCTGTCAGAATCTCTATAATTATGCGGACTTCGCATCTCATCAAGCGTTAGGTGCTTCCTACTAATGGCCTGGAAAGCCCCCCTTCCCGAAGATCCGCCCGATCCTCCTGCATATGCAAGTGCGTATGGCCTAAGCTCCGATTGTAATTTGGACTGACAACCCGCCCACTCTCTGTGCCAGCCGAGCTTTCTGAACAACTTCCCTCTTACTCAAATGCTGAAAGGCACACCGCTTTGGAGGAGAGGGATACTTGCAATTGTTGCAACGACCTGAATTCGCCCTTTGTGAATCATGACGACACCGGTAAGCTTTCCTTGGCCTGTAAAACTGGGAACAGTACATTGACATACCACAATGTAGCATCCAATGAAGTCACTTCTACCTCCGTATCAGTTCGGCGCTCGTTACAGTCCACATTGCCGTTCATTCAGTCACCACGAGGACAAGCTCCGGCCGCAGCGCCATCGCCCATACCTTCAATATCACCCTCACCACCAGTGCGCTGGCCCTTTCTACCTCTGTCGCCCTCAGCGTCCACGTCACGCATGGCCTTGGGATCACGCTCCTCATTGGTGCCATCGCCGGAGGCTGTCCCTGCTCGAACCTCGGCACCGATCTTGAGCCGCACAGTGACACCGGCTTCCGGCTCCCCCTTTGCTACAGCAGGCCCGACATCGACAGCTCCCGCATCTTCCAACATGCCATATACCTCCCTTCGAGGTATTGCTCAGCCTTGTCCTGGCGCAGCGGAGGCGACTCTTCCCATCCCTCCAATCTCTTCGACCATGGCCCAAGCCCCAGTTGCTGAACCTCAAATATCTACAAACTTGCAGCCTACAGCATCGTCATCGGCAAACAATAGCTTCAATATTTCGATTGGCTCCCTTATCATCCAGGTCTCATCATCTATGCCAGGTCAAACCTCAACTCCTGCAAGCGAAGCCAACCCAGCTCCTCTTCTCGCCTTATCGCCTACAGCAAGCTCAAGTGTACCATCGTTGTCGATCTCAGTACCCTCCATGGCAGGTCAGGTCTCATCTGCAACTCCACCGTCCATTTCCTTCGGCCACCACCAGCTCATTGCAGCTTCACGAACCCCCAACCGTACCCACAATGCTCCGATCAGCACCACAGCTCTGACGCTTTCGACTTCAGTATCTGGCATGCAAGAGAACGATTCAGGTCCAAATCGCTTAGGAGCATCAACCTCTCCGGTCTCATCGCCGTCGTCTCCAACATCCGTCAACTCATGGACCTCCACCGAGCTTCAGGAAGCTAACAGACTTGCCGGGGAAGTGGAGCGCCTTGTAGGCTGCAATGATATTGTTTACGTTACTACTCGAGGTACAACTTCAGATTCGGATGTTGAGATGCACGATGCTAGTCTTAGATAATCCAGAGCCTAATGTAATCTCGATATCGCTCCCAATGACATCATTGCCGCTGTGCAGCGCACTACACCCAAGGCTTTGGTTGCCTGCGCATTTGCACCATGTGCTGAATGGTCTCAACTCCCTTAGCATGGTGCATATGGCAAGTTGGTGCGAAGGGCAGAGGGCGACAAGTCCTTGGACAAGCGTTCACTCCGTCCTTCATTGGTGTAGTCTAGAATGTAACGAAAGGTCTGTAGGTGAGATATGTTGCTACAGTGTCCAAGGTAGCTTCTCAGTTCCCGGATAATGAGCTACTTTCGGATGCTACAATGCTAGTGTGTGCGCAGCCCGTTCGATTGGTAGTCGAGGTCGAAATGTTCCCGCGACTCTCTTGCACTTTCAACCACAACCATCGCTTTCGACGCCTACTCCGACTCCTATGACTATAAATACCAAGATGCTTGACTTAACACTTGACTCAATCCAACCATATCATGCCTCCAAAATCTAGAAACGCCAACTCGACCGGCTTCGTATTTTGCGATCACTGCAGCAAAACCGTCTCCCGAATCACGTTTTGGCGACATAAACGGGACGCTCAGTACAACGAAGCCCTCGCCGCAAATCTCAGTAATCCACTACAGCCAACAGCCGACATTGGTCCTTCTGCCGAAGAAGAGTTGGAGGCCGGAAACATTTCAATCACTTCAACCGAGCAAGCATTGTCCGACCTCAGTGATGTCGACGACGAAGACGCAGTTACACACGGCAACCAACACACCACTGCGCATCCAAGTCCTGGTAGACAGGCCAGCGAGCTTGTTCATGAGCTCACCTATCTCTACAACCAAATGCAAATTCAGCCTGCTGGTGTGGAGGACGGTAGCACCCATCCCGGGCACGACGAGGTGCTAAACGAGCCCCAAACTACCCGGAGTGATGAAGAAGACGTGGAGAGTGGGGGGAGCGACTTGGGAGCTGGCAACATAGCGGGAGGTGTGGAAGGAGCAGCTGAGTGGGATCTCGAGTGGGATGGTCTTCCGGGTCTGGTCGACGACGATCAATCAGATGCAGGGGGTGAAGATCTAGAAGCGCAGTCCGTCGATGCAGCCAATGATCACAATGTCTCAGACTCCGACAACGAAGACTCTGAAAATTCCAGTCAACCTGAGTCATCCGCATCGTTGAACCTCTCCTCGCCGAAGTCTGGACCAGCGCCTGAACTTCGGCTTCTCTGGGACTTACAAGCTGCCCGAAACCGTGAGTTTTACCATTGCTCCATATCTGATCTGCTAAACTGAATAATACCCTTGGTACCAAAAGGTGCGCACAAAGGCATTCCGGAGGATTCCAGTGCATGGACATCAGTCAAAGCTTTCAAGCTTCAGATGGAAACTAATCTTGGAGCGAACGGATACCAGAAGTTCCGCAACACGTTTGAAACGCTTGAACTCCCCGCCCTTAGCACGCTTCGACAGGAGATGGCATATCTCTGCGGTCTGGAGCCACAACTCTTCGACTGCTGCAAGAACTCCTGTATGTGCTTTGTTGGGCCATACGCGTCGCTACAGGCCTGCACGTACTGCTCGCAGAACCGGTTCCAGCCAGATGGGCAACCTTTCAATCAGTTCCACTATGTCCCCATCATTCCACAATGCGTTTCCCTATACTCTGGCAAGATTTCCGCGAATGCAATGCGCTACCGGTCACAACACGAGTTCGACAACCTCCTTGACCTCGACAACTCCGGATCCATCACCGACATCTACGACTCCATTCTCTATCGCGAACTTCGTGAAAGCAACATCACAGTCAATGGTCATGAGCTTCCAAGACGCTACCTTGACAGCCCTCGGGATGTCCTTCTCACGGGACTTACCGACGGCTTCCAGCTCTTTCGTCGTGGCAAGCACACCGCCTGGCCCTTTCTTTTCGTCAACAACAACCTTTCGCCCGCCAGTCGCTACCAAAGTGGCAATGTCCTCTGCGCCGGCCTGATCCCTGGGCCTAACAAGCCTAAGGACCACGACAGCTTCACCTACGTCGTCGTCCAAGAACTCACAAAAGCCGCGTTTGGTGTTCAGGCATACGATGCCCTTGACGACAAGATGTTTGATCTTCGGGTCTTCTGTCCGTGGAAGTGTGGTGATATGCCAGCAACGACTTCAGCGTACACCGGAGGGAAACACCATGGTGCAAAGCATCCGTGTCGCTTCTGCTACATTCAAGGAACTCGAATCCCCGGATCCTCGAACATCAACCACTACATTCCAATCACTCGACCAGGGCATCCACCTTCCAATATCACCTCCTCCACTCTGAAACTCCGGTCTCATCAGGATTGGATGCAACAAGCCAAGCAAGTCGACGAGGCACCTACTCAAGCGGAGCGACAACGACTATCACAAGCCCACGGCATCAACCACACTGCTATAGCAAGCAAGATTCCAGGCTTTCGCTTTCCCTGGTCAGTTCCATTTGACCTAATGCATCTACTCGAAAACACAATCAAGAACTACATCGACCATATTTGCGGTGACTTCAAGGACATGGGATCCGGGTCCGAATCTTACATTCTCGCTCCGTCCGTTTGGAAAGAAATCGGCCATGCAACCTTCGCCAGCAACAAGACCGTCCCTTCCACTTTTGGTTGACGCCTCCCCAACGTTGCAGAAGATCGCAGCTACATGACTGCGGAGGCCCATCTTGTCTGGGCAACGATGTACTCCCGAATCCTACTCCGCAATCGCTTCACCCATCAACGCTATTATACCCATTGGTGCCGGTTGATCTCGATCATCGAACGTTGCATCGACTTCAAGTCGACCGCAGAAAGCCGAGCTCAACTTCGTTCGGATATCGAAGTCTGGTACGATGAGTATGAAAAGTGGGTTAGACGGTTTTCAAACTACTTTCACCTTGTCGACTAATTCATCTTATTATCTCATCTTAGGATATTCTACCAATACAAGTCGGAGCGACTCCCAGCATGTGTTCTCACCATTCATGCATGGCTCCATGTCCCTGACATCATCGAACATTCGGGACCGATGTGGGCATACTGGTGCTGGGTCATGGAACGCTTCTGTGGCCGACTCAGTCGTGCTGTCAGTTCGCGGAAATGGCCTTATGCGTCCCTTAATCGTCGCATTTTGGAGATCGGAACTCTACACTCCATCCGGCACATGTATGCTCTCGAAGACCGACTCCCTCCTTACACGGCCATGTACAAGAGCAAGAACACTCCATCCTACCACGACACCGAGCACTATCCGGAGGTCATTCTGCGCTATCCACGAACAATACTCTATCTCGATTCTCCCGAACACTCCGCCCTTCGGCGTCGCATCATCAGACACTTGATCACGCAATACGACATTACCGCCAACGTTGCGGCCGCCTGTATCCCTCCCGACGTTGAGCAATACGGACGGCTCCAGATCAAGGACGCAGATACCGTGAACTCGGCTCTTGGTTATTCCCTGAAGGAGGAGAACACGCGCGATGCAACCTTCATTCAATATGAGCTCCGGGTTGATCAACACGCTCATCAACGGAACAGGGAACCGGTCTTTCGTCAAATGACCTTCTTCGGCCAGCTCGAACGGATCATTCTTTGTTGGCTGAAGCCTTCCGCGGAGTTTCAAGTCAAGAATGATATGCTTGTTCTGCTCGATGTCAACTTGTGCGATGCTGTACAAGATCGCTTTGGGTTCTGGGAGTACGAGAACTTCCGTTATCGTGAAATCATTGATGGAAAAAGTATCCGTGCACTTGTAGGAAGGATTCGAGATCGAGGGAAATGGGTTTTTGTTCAGCGGTCGGGCGCAATGGAGCACGCCGAGTACACAGATTAGTTACCGATCCCGTAAATTCCTTCCTTGTTACACTGTAATTTTTATTCCGGGTTCGACTTAGAGCAAAATGAGCTGCACGCGCGCGCACACACGGAATTCTACCCGGAAATTTATTCTACAGTGCCACGGTAAAACGTAAAATATTTCCTCCTACCCGGGAAAGTTTCCCGGGCGTGGGGTTCACAGTGCATATTTATCAGTTTCCCTCCTCGGTAGCAGCATATCCCCAAGTCACCCCTCTCTTTTGCACTTCCATCGCTCGGCACGTCTTGTGCCCACATGGCTCAACCTTCTCATTGCACCTCGAGCAAGCCCGGCGTCCCTTTACCCCCTTTTTTTGGCCTACCGGCTTCGCACAAAAGTAGCCCAAGCTCTCCAAAAGGAAGGCGCAAACGCCCTCGCGGTCCTATTCTTGTTTCCAGCAAGCTAAGCAGTGTAAGATGTCTTAACGACGTCCTCAGTCGGGACCTCAAGAACCGGGAGCCTATCAAAACGTTGTACAAGGCCAAAGTTCAATGGACTCAAGAAACGGTGAGTGTGGTCTTGATTTTTTAAGCTCGGATGGTGACCGCGCCGTTTATGTAGCTCCGAACGTTGGTCACAAAGGGTCAGAAAGCGATTGCATTTGCTCCACCAAAGTGTTCACCTGTGTGTGGCGGAACACTTGTGTCGGCCCCTCATCCGCCTGTAGGACCTCACCCTCCGCCACCCTCCACAAGCAGACCTACGACAACCACCAACGTGGCTCGGAAACCGTTGGTTTTACATCGAAATTCCCGCGCCGCCCATGATTACGCTGTACGAATCAGCAGCGCACAAAAACGCCCGTCGCCCACTCCTCAGGTACCCATACCAATCCTATTCAGTCCGGGCCAGCTCAGCGATCGTGAATACCTTGGTTCATTATCAGAGCAATCGCTCGCGGTCCGTTATGGATTTTTTGCTCCAGACCCGGAGCCGCCGTCCACGAGTCAATTGTTCCTCAGCCACATAAAGATATTTACATCCTGGAGTACTTTTCTTTCGTCTTTCTCTTAGCCCTCTCGCTGGCTCTCGCTTCTCTTGCAACCATCCGTCTCTTATCTCGCCTGCCTATTAGCGTCGACGTCCCTTTGTGCTCGTTCACAGCTCTCTTGTCCAGTCTGGCTCATCGTGTTTATTCCTCTCTTCATTTCTGATTTCTGATCTATATGCTCTCCTGTCGTTGTCTTGACCTCTCCTATTATAACTCTCGCTTATCTCCATTGGAACCTTCTCTCAACGTTGCCGATCTCACCCATAGACTACTATTCCTGGATTCGGCAGCACTTAAGTAACAGTTTTTCTTTCTTTCTTGCCTTCTTAACATCATTCAACTAAAAGAGTAATGCACATCAGTTGCAAATATCAAATGCGGTCATGTTGTATTTGACTGGTGTGTCAGGAGCAAAAGCGGACACCGTGGCTCCAGATTTGAAGTTTACATGCGCTTACGCAAGTGTTTTAACATGCAAAGTATAAGAGCTTCATTTGATAGCTTATGCATATGCCAAATGTATACCGCGAGGATATGCATTGGATGGATGATGAAGAACACAGCGATCGCTCACCCGGACTCGTCGCAAGCTGTACTTTATATTCTGGGTAGGCTTCAGTCTCTGCCTATCGTACGGCTTCACGTCTCCAAGTTGCCTACATGGAAATGGTGAACCTGCTTCAGTCGTCGCTATTCCTAAGTCTCAGCTTGAACGAGGTATGGGTTCTCCAAGAGCCGCTTGCCTCCAAAGCCCGCCTTCGTTCCCGCTGTCACCTCTATCAAACGACTTTAGCCCATTTTACCCCAGGTTCCCTGAATGCGAAGATACCATGGTCTTCCGAACACTCGAGCAAACCTACGTGACCTCGCAGTTCCCTTTACCATTCCTCAAGCCGCCTTATCTCTAGATCTGCTTAGATAGTGATTGGACATTTACAAGTAGCGAACCAGCGCGCTCTATTTTCAGAGCAAGTAGTCAAGCAGAGTTCCTGCCAGTTATTCACGAACAGGCGTGACAAAAGCCTCGCAAGAGAACGATAGTCAAACATGTTTGTGCGAGAGGAGATGCACGGGATGGAATTCATCTGTAATCATAACGCATTAAATGAGCTCAGATGTACGGATAGAGCATAGTGGGCGAATCATGCGGCTATGAAGTCGAACCAGTACTTGAAGGTTTCGTCTGGCATCTGACCCAAAAGTGGCTAGTTTGAACGACTGAGAAAACAGACAGTAGTGAGAAAAACTCACACGAGGAATGTCAGAATCACGTGGAGCTCTTCCCATTCAATTGTAACGGAAGAGATTCCCTTCTAAGCGGCCAAAAATGGGGTTGGATGTTAGCGCACTCGGTTTTCGGGGGAGAAGTGGGCCTGCAACCGTCGTACTGCATTCCTTCCGATGTTCTTCACGCGACCGTACGCCTCGGGAATTTTAATATCCAAGTCTGATCCAGCTTCAGTAAGTACTGGAAGGTGCACATGAGTATCGTTGTAAGGGTATGATGTATACCCGCGCACCCTTTACCATGCTGTCCTCCTGAGGACCATGTAATTCTAAGCTGAACATCCCTGTGGACGCGTAGCAGCAGAAGAGAACGTACTTTGGGAATCCCTTGAATTGCTGGTCTCATTGCTACTGCTTTCAATATCAAAGCGAACGACGGCAATGTAAGGAGCCGAAATAGCTGGGGGCGGGT
This sequence comes from Tulasnella sp. 427, assembly GCA_019633495.1. NCBI lineage: Eukaryota > Fungi > Basidiomycota > Agaricomycetes > Cantharellales > Tulasnellaceae > Tulasnella > Tulasnella sp. 427. Next base: position 38,035 of record WSUD01000050.1, on the reverse strand, counting down.
GAAGGCGAGCCGAATCAGATGCAGCCTTCGGATTGTATGACTACAGCCTATTTAAGTGTTATCTATCGCTCAGGGTCAACCTCGTGTCGTATCCAATTGAAATCCTTGCCTCACGATGCACGACGCATCCTATGCCGGATGGAATCAAACACGTTGCCTCGAGCCCGGCGGTATTTCTTCGGACCCCTGGGACTCTCTCCGGAAACGAACGAGCGCTACGCCCCCCAGACACACACGCATCCCCAGCTCGGCTTCTGGCGCTTCATTACTCGATTCTTCCTCTCTAACTACCAGCAAAAGCGATTATATTTTAGGTCCAGCAAACAAAAGTATTCTCTGTCGCGAATCAAAGTTCAACCTGGCAACCCCTTTAGACGTAACCGTAATGAGCAATCTAGGTCTTCGGAAGCTTCCAAGTGACTCAAGAATAGCCTTGCAAACTTAAGGATCCAAGCTGGCGGATGGAGAAGAACGTTTGTGTACGTCGATCAAGGGGCCTTTATTGGAACTGAGTTTTGCGAATAATTGAGAGCTTTAGGAGGGAGCAAGCGTTCCAAAGAGAGGCCAACAGAGCGGGGTGTCTCTCGTCGCGGTCAGCTCGAGTCGAACAACACGCGCTTTGGTTGGCACGCCAAAGCACCACGCCACCCCCAAGGACTGGCGGCTTCAGCAGGAGCCTCTCGGAAATCCACCGCCTCCCATGTCGACTGCTTGGGGGCAGGAGAGAAGCTGTGCGGCAATCTGCGGCTCAACTGTGTGTTTGGGGGAAGGGTACCAGGTCGCCGGTCCCGCGCGACCATGTCAGTCCCTTCAAAGACGCTGAACGTCCCGTCACCTTTCATCATCAGTTTGACCTCTCTGACCGCCTGGACAAGAGATCTTCTTTAACTCTTGTGGTTTTCCTTCAGATCCTTCCTAACCGTACCACCAGCCCGCTTCACGTCGGGGAACATCATGACATCCCAGTGCCCTTTGCTTTGCTCCAGTCCCAACCACCTTGATCATTGAAACCACTCGCATCATATCACGCCATTTTAATGACATCACTGGCACCTGGTTATTGATCTCCCTGGGAGGGAACGGTGAAACTCGTTCCACATAGCGAGGACAATCATGGCTCCCAGTCCCAACGGCGAATACACACCACGGTGAGCTACGCCCGGCAAGGCACAGTTTATCACCCGTATACACTCGTGCTCACGTCTACGATTTCAAGTCACTTCGGGTTTTGCATGCCACCCTGGCTTACGCCCGACTTCCGAACAGGGCAAAGGACGACATCCATTATGTTTGTCTCTCTTCGTCCCCCCTCTCCCCTCCAGGTGCACTTAGCGTTGTCTCTTGCCCGTCTGACGCTCCTCTTTCCCCTGACCTGGAAACGCAAAAGGCGACCTAAGAGGACCGTTCGCTCATACGACTGCCGGCATAACAATACTCACTGTCCCCTCGATCAGAGTCTTTCCCGCTCTTCTGGCTGTTAATTCTCAGGGTTGAACGACGTATCGCATCGTCAAATAGATCCAACTCTTATCCCGGTTTCCAGCGCTCCCCTCACATTTATCCTGTGCGTCTCCTGGCCTCCGTTGTTGTGAGTCGGGACATATAGAATGCCGCCCCTTCTCGTTGCGACTCCAACAGTAGATTCAGCTGAAATTTCGCTACTTTCTCTGCTCCTCCTTGTGCCTTTCTTATATGGATGGACTCCGAATGATCGCCAGTAACCCAGTGACGTCATAGCACGTCCTGAAATACTGCTGAATGGATCCCTTTGCTTCAGCAACGCCTCCGATGAGACTTAAAATTCGTTGAATCGTCAAAATACGTGTGAGGATATCGATATTTTCTTCTCTGGGACTCCGGCTCGAAAGCTCAATACGCTGTTGGCCCGAGCGGCAAACTCCAGATCCGTGGGAAAGACGCGGGCTTCCTGTCTCCCCCAATTCCGGCGCCTTCACTCCTCCCCTCACGACCGACTCTCGCATCTCGATAAAGCCCATCCCTGGTCCTTCCTACCCGAAGCCGCTCACTACTCGCGAAGAGTCTCTATCCGCTATGCAAGGGAAAACCCAGAGTCCTCTAAGCGAAATGGTATCTCGATGGGTGCGTCCGAACCTTTTACGGACAATTAGACGTTCTAATCCGGACTGACGATATCATCCGCTGGCCTTCAGGAAAGCCTCCTCACATACGAGAATCGTCCCGTCGTACAACCGGCCTAGAGCGCCTCGAGCGGCTCCATAGACAGCCGGGACTTCAAGAAACCGATACGATGCTCGCCTGCACCAGAAATCTGCTCTCCTCGGCAGAGTTGGAGATAAACCCATGCGATTAATCGTCGGCCATCTCCAGGCTACGCCCAAAACATGAAAGCGCCCTTCAACTAGCCTCTTATGCTCACCCCATGCCGCCACCAAGCACGCAAGCAGCTGAACCCTTGAAATGGCTCATGCAGAAGTCATACACAAACCCCAATTGACGCCGACCAACGGTTCAACAGTAGCCGCCACGCTTCCTCCGGCAGCTCGGGATAGCAGCCTAGTCCTCTTCGCTTCAGAGCACCGAGTGTCAATGATCATGTTTGCGAGAAGAATGTAGAGCACCGAGAATCTCGTAACACCTCCGCAAGGGTCGGCGTCGACTTCAACTTCGACCGCTTGGCCCGAGGACTCAATCCTGTCGAGCGCGTAGACGCTCTTAATCCCAGCCTCCTTCCGACGAGATTCAATCAGGAGTCCCATTCCACCTCCATGATCCTGGGCCTTGTTGCAGTCTCCACTAGTCAACGCCTCCCATCCAGCCGTCTGCCGGTGCTTCGGGACGAGTGACGACCTCAAGACCGGTCATGAACGACAGATCAGCTACTGCACATACGACTGAAGGGACCTGTTTAACCTACTCAACAACATGGGAAGAATTGCCGAGTGGAAGAATGCAGTCAGATATCGGAGATCAACAGTATGAAGGTCGCAGAAGCGCTCAAATCCCTACGGCAAATCCAACAGACGGAAGTCACGTCGTGCACGAGACCTGAATTTCCTCAAATAGTCCGAATTCTTTGATTATCGGTGTTCCTTCAATATCGGTACGTGCAAGGTCCAGAACTCAATCCGTCCGAAGAGGCTTACCGTAGCCCGGTTTTGCCGACCATAGAATGACCACAACGGGGGTAGCAAAACCCTTGGTTTCCACTCAAAGCAGTCTTTAAACCCCGCGCCGCATTTCGACAGCAATCAGAAACCGATACCACGGTCTCATGGTCCTTCAAACACGAACCATGTAAATCAGCACCAGAAGCTCTCCCAAACGATCCGTCCAGACCCTTCAGAAGCCTTGCACGACCGCTCGAACACGACACTGGACCCAATACCAGCCACGAAAACATCTTCGAAGTCGTACGGCGCGAGAATTTGTGTTGCGGCTTCGCTAAGCGGCTCTTACCGTGTTCGACACTTTTCGCCTCTACTGCGATCAAATATTCGCTTAAGAAATCCCCTCCTCTCCCTCGCCCTCAGGTAACCAAATCGAAATGGACTTCAAAGAGCCTGGGCCGAGCAGCCGAACAAGGATCATACCAAGTTAATTCCGAAGTCATTACGCAGGCGCCGCACGGACGGGAGTTCAAAAGGCCATCCAAGATGTGAGACTCTCGTCACGCTCGTCATGCACAATATGAACATTCGAACCTTTGACAGATGCCTCCTCAAAGCGATGGCCGCAGAAGGCACTACCGCGAGCCCTCGCGGAAGACACACCCTCATGACCAGTGCAATCGGAGTTCGCCAGTCCTTCATCACTCCACACCTCCAACACCCGGGGAAGAAGAGTCCGGGTGTTAAAGACTACCCGAACGAGACGATCACCTGGTTTGTGCCGAACGTGGACGATGGAAGCATGCTCTGGGGAACATCGTCCGACGTCGTCGAGTGAGGTTGGTCAGTAGTCGACGTGTAGAACGGAGTCTGCATCAATATTACTGATCTCGTCTTCTTCGCGTGAGCTATTTGGGTGCAAATACCTTCTAACCTCCGAACGGTCTCGAGGGCGTCGTCGTCTTTGTCCTTGGCGGCAAAGCTCGTGCTTTCGTCGGTCCGGAGGAACCAAAGCATCAAAGCTCTCATACATGGCACTGCTCTCTTCAGGTGGACTTTACCAGCTTAGACCATGCTTACGCTTCGGTCGGACCCGGATAGCCCTTCATTCGCGCTCCCCAAGTCCCAAACTCGGCGGAATTCGCGGAACCAACACTTACGCCAATCATCGCAACTATAACAAGGAGTCCGACGTATGCTGAAGAATACATCGGCATATCTGGATGAAGCGCGGAGAACCTTGCCGGAGGCGCGAAGAATATCGATATGAAGGGCACCTCGACCGTAGCAGAGTGTCAACGACCAAGATTCGTCACCAGAATGTATTGAAATGTCTACGTATATATTTATAGAAGAGGAGCTGTGAAATCTACCGACCCGCGATTGACCGCTCAGCCTGAGTAAAACGTCCCAATTGCTCATCGAACGAAACGTCTCAAGATGTTCTCAAGGCCCTCCATGCTGAATCTTAGTCTGAGCGGAGATTGTTCGTCAGGTCGCTTTCCGACGTCTGAAACAAGCTGCACACTCACCCGTTAAGACGGTTTCAAGGCTCCCGCGGCTTAATCTTAGTCTGAGCGGAGATTGCTGGTTAGTCGCTTTCCGACTTCCGAAACAAGCTGCACACTCACACTATAAGACGCTTTCAAGGCCCTCGATATTTTAGTCTGAGCGGAGATTGTTGGTCAGGTCGTTTTCCGACGTCCGACACAAGCTGCACACTCACATTTTAAGACCCGCCCACCTTTCTCTCGAAGCTATTGCGAGTGACAGGGTAATTACAGCGCCGTGATCGAGACTTTCAACCCAACCAGCAGCCAAAAGGGACGCTTCAGTATGCCCGAGCGGTCTGAGCGGAGATTGCCGGTCAGTCGTTCTGTCGACGTTTGAAACAAGCTGCACACTCACAATACATAGTGCTCCTAGCAGCCCTACACTAGACGCCTCCCTCGGCCAGTTAGGCCGCGCGTTCCTTCGGACGTGGACCATCAGGGAGGTAATTGTGTGATCCCTGTCTCCATGGAGGTTGTCGGTTAGTTGATCACCGAATGCCGATACAAGCTGCACACTGGCCCTGTAGAAGCTTTGAGAAGCCCTAAACCTAAGGCGTATCTAAGCCAAGAGAAGCCGAGTCGAATTTGATCGGTGGGTCATTGTGGACTTCAACGGCTGGGGGTGAACGAGGCGAATAGATGCCGGGATGATGACCGGGGCATTAGCTTTCAGGCCAGTGGACAGCTAAGCGACCTCTCCTACCGACAGCCACGTAGACCAGCAGAGTCATCACGATGCTCGACAGTCAAACTAGTTCACTTCGTCAACGTCTTGCGACGGCATATGGAAGACGACCATGATCTGAAGAGCAACATGCTGTCGCAGACGGACCGGCAGACCGCTTTTCAAGTAGATCGTCAGCACCCAGTACTCAAGCTCAAGAGCGAGACTGTGACATACCACGTCCATAAGTGGAATACAATTCACCCAGGAAGTCGAAAGAATCTTCTTTAACCCGGTTCTTGAAAGACGAAGATGATGGCGTCGAGATGATTTCGGGCTGGGAACCAAATGACCGGCGACTGTTTGGAGCGATTGAAGACGAGGGGGCCTTCGATTCGCCATTCGAAATTTTCTGATGGGTTATAAAAGCCCAGGAAGATGTAATCTATGTCGAGAGGAGAGTGTTTGTTGACTGGTCAGCAACAATGGCTTGGGGCATATTTGGCTGGACGACATACGTGTGGGGGACGCCAACCTTTCCAAGTGTATCGGGAGTTGAACGAACGAGCTCACTTCGGCGCTTCAGGCTTGGTGGGGCTGGGTAGATCAGCTCAAAGTCGGAGGCGGCGAGGTGCCAGCCGGGAGCGATGTCGATAATTCCGGCCCAGATCGTCGAGTACGCACGATACCGATCGTCTTGGATGTCCAGCACCAATCTTACAGCACAAAGGCATGCGACCTCCGAAGATGTACGGTTTCTTCTGGCGACTGGCGACTGGCTTCATTCGTCGGCCAAGGTGGATGTTCGAGAGACCTTGAAGACGAGACCGCGGCTGAAAAGCAAACCGAAGACGTGGCACAGTCAATTATAGTCATGTATGTACAGGGAAGGACGTACATTCATGCCAAATGAGGGGACTTTTACGTAGCGGGGGTGCTGTGTCCCCCGTTGTTTGCCACCCTACGTGGTCACAATGAGAGTCGGTCAGTGACGCTCGATTGATTGAAGAGGACTTCGCCATCTGGGGCTCATGACTATGAGAAAGAGGGAAACGGAAACGCACATGAAGGGAAGACGAGTGAGGGGCATGCTGTCTGTTCGGTGGTTTATGCGGTCAAGCTGGATTCGGCTGCTACCACTGAAGCTGTCGACAATGTTGAGCGTGCTCCGGACTGGGATATCCTGCGTCTATATAAGAGGATGCATGAAGCGTATCAGAAGCCTGGTGGAGAGCAATCGCAATTGAGGGAAGGAGGGAAGGGAAGGGAGAACTTTGAACAGTCCTCATTTGAACCGCAAACTCTTTGGGACACGAAGGACAAAACACCCAGCTCACCTCGCGGAATGGACTATGCGACCTGCTTGGTGGCACCACCGAAATTGCTTTGCAGCGACGGTGGTATGGCCAGTGGAGGTGGTGGTGGTTGGAAACGAAATTTGGGAAGAGAGCGGACCAGTTAAATATCGTCTCACCCTCCCCATCTCACAGGCTTGCCCTCTCACAAGTTTTCGAAGACTCCTTCTCGCGCCAGTGCCTCTCAACCCCTTGCGTACGCTGGACGCCCGATCTAACCCTTCTCTGCAGCCGATGTAGCTGCTCAAGAAACTTCCACATGGCTATTGAAGCACTCTAAAGGAGTGCCTTGTCGACAACAGCGCAGCCATAGCGGTTTGACGTCGCACTCCTTCATTTCCTCCCTCCTCCCCTCTTGTCCTCTATATCTTTGTCCGGCCCTCATTCCGCTCATCCCGGCTCAATGGCGCACCCTACCTACCGCTTTGTAGACTCACTTGCCTCTAGTTCTCTCTATTGCTATTCGAGTTTTGCTTAAGTCGTCCATCTCGTCGCCTTTGCTCAAACCAGCCTATGTCGCCAACGTCAGCCGCATGACAGACAGCATTGACTTTGTCTTTGCTCCTCTCCATGGGCTCCTTCTGAAACAGAGACAACGTCCGAAATCTGATCGACACCGTCAGTTCCTCGATCTTCTGCAGGGTGAAGGACAAGCTTCTTTCCGCACCACATGGTCGAATTCTGAGTCCCTTGTCCTCTAGCTCTAATACTTGGATCTCTTACTTAGACCATCGGGCATGACTAAATAACGCTAAGGAGCGATGTCTCATCAAGAGATCGAGTATGGGCATCAGTCAGTCTTTCTTAAGGAAAGCACAGGAGAATGTTTATTCGCTAACGCGGTGAAAGTATGGGCTTGCCGCCAGGCTATCTGGCTGATCAAGTCTGCTAAATCCTCTAATACTTGAATCTCCTATTTTAAAGTTGATCGAAGAGAATTTTCTCCCTCCCTCGTAACCTCCTCGAGACAAAGTTTGGTGGTGATTAGCGAGATAACTCCACGATGACCATTCTGCGGCGCGGGGGGCGCCGGGACCTCGAACAAGACGCCCCTTCGCGCTGACTGGAAATCAAACAAAGTTAGATCAGGCACCCCATCCCGAGTACTGAGAACAACACATGCCGAACCCTGGCTTCATACTGTACTCACTCGATCCGGTGCTCGATCCGCTTCTTCGCTAGACTGAGTTTGAAATGAGAAAGAGAAAAGGGTCAATTGGCGCTCTGACTGTTTTCTTCTGCCAGATCCTCCTCCTCATATCCCGGTGTTATCGTCTGTCCACCCCTTTACTCCCATTGCGCGCCCTCTCATCTTCCAGTGCTCTTTCCCTCTCTCTTCCTAACTCGACACGTACTTTGCCGACCAGCTCCTTAGGACCGTCTTTCCGTAGACGTCGTTCCGCAAATGTCCAAGAGCGACTGCAACTGCCAGAGAAAACGACCAAATTGGGGTAGACAGCTTACCTTCCCTTCTACCGATCCGAAAGATCAATGCGAGCCGACATTCACTGTTCAACCGATGCAGACCGAAGGGCAGCGTCTATCGGTCCGTCGCGACCCAAGCCTTTGGAAGCCAAACTCTCATTCGAAAAAATGTGATTCGATGGACTGCAAGACTCGATTCTCTCTCCTGGAACGTCGACATGTGAGTGTCATGTAGTGGATATCTCATGCGTGAGCTCTGAACAGCTTCTCCGCCACAGCATTGCCGCAAGTGCGGCGGAGTTTTTTGCCAGGCTTGTAGCGACAAGGAGATGCCACTGATTGAACAATCGTCGATGAAATCTCTATACCCCCCCTCTGACGTTCCGTTCTCTCTCTTCGTCCTCTCATTACCCCCAGGCAGCTACGTCAGCAGCAGAGTCTGCAACGACTGTTACGCGGTTCTAAATAACCTTCCACTGCCGTCTGTCGAACTGATTCGTGAGGCGGCGAGGACCGCCCTTCCGCCACATTCCCCGACCCGTACCGTAGTGGCAGCAAGCCCTGCGACGTTACCACGTTCCATTCTTCCACGTGGAGCTGTTCGCGACGTCCGCTCTGGGTATATCTGCCTGAAAGGGATCTGGTACCCTCCCGGAACGACCTTTATTCGGAAGCCGAGGCACCTTCGGCGCCCGAGATCACAAGGTGCCACTCCAGCTAGTTAGGGCCAGAAACTGCACCAAGACACTCTCCTTGTTTCTCCTCATGGCAATGCTTCTGTTTCTATGTCGTTTGATGTCTCTTCTTCACCCTCTCTCCTCTTCACTCTGTCGCTCTTTGTCGTTTTCTCCTCCTTTCTATAGCCCGTTCTTTGATTCGTTTCTCTTTACACTCTGTTCCCATTTATCTACTGTTGAACGAACCCAATGATACATCTTTAACGCCCTATGTGTTATATTGTAGGTCATTGAACCATGATTTAACTCGACATCCACGTCGTCACCTCCATATGGAGTCAAATGGTGAGCCATTCCGGATTCTAGCTTGCTACAACGACTCTCCTTTCTTTATCATACTTTACTACCTCATTAGACAAGGCTACGTCTGTTTTTAGTCTGTTTCTTGGGTCTCAGCAGCGTTCTAAATCGACTAAGGCTAGTTCGATCGACCAATCGTACCCTATCCGGCACTTAATGCTGCTCAACTGATGTCGCTTAAAGTGTGAAATCATTGTGATATACACACATTTCAATGCCTTAACGACTCGTCTTGCTTACATTCGACTAATCGGCCTTTAGCTCCGGGGCTTGCTTAGCGTCAGTCGATGTTACAGCCCTTCAAAAATGATCGCGACCCGGGATATGATTTCAAAGACAAAGATGTGCTCGATAACGAGTTTAAATGGGCTGCTGGACTATTCTAGATTACAAGGCTTCAACTCCTGCTGCTCATATCATTTCTTCGAGTCCCATGTCATATCGTGGGGGTCCTGGAAGTGCCGCTAAACAAAGATAGATACCAGCAGGTAAGTAATATTGTGTACGAAAGTATCGCACAGTTTCTCTGGGACGAGCCGAACGGTGCGGCTCGAAGACAACGCGAAGTTGAGAGGCAGCCTTCGGAGGTTTCGGCTCCCTCGTTCCATGTTGCGCTAGCCCTACAGAGAAAAGCAGCTCATAGTCACTTATCTACTTCTTTGTCAGACTCAGACAGTGCTTGAGTGATTGCGCATCCCTTTTCTCTCAATTTTGGACCTCGCTGAGCGATTTTGTGAGTATCTGACTGTAGCCCCTGAAACACGTCCGCACAAAAGCGGATACTCCCTCGCCTTCTCGAGTCAGCCACGTCACGTCAAACTCCCTTGTCGAAACTTGTAGTCCTGTACGATGCACCCCTCGAAATCAGAATTGGGAAAAAGAGGACCTCAAATAATGATTCACAAAAAGCGCCGGGTCTTCCAAATGAAACCGATAAGACAAAAGGCGTCGCTGCAGCGCCCCGTAAGCGAGTCGCCGATCAAGGGAACGTTGATACGCGTCTGGAACAACCAGGGATCGTCCAACGATGGGCCCAGAGCACCGGTATAACCGTGTCCCATGATACAACCGCCCCAACCTTAAATATAGCAGCTTCCTCTTTAGGAGCTCCACGCGTTTCTTTGAGTTACACGCCAAGAAAGTCCCCGCGAGCGCTAGGGATACGGGGAGAGGCTCGTCATCGCTGCCGATTCCGAGTACGTCGCTATCATTATTCACGACGTCTACGTCCTCGTGAAAGCTCAAGAGAGACGGTAGCAGCTTCAAGAGAGTGGCAAGAATACCTCTGACGACGGGGCTCGCGGGCACACTTCGACGGGCAGTCCTATCCGTGAAAAAGGCGTGGCTGACTCCAAACCCCTCGTATGGAAGGTTCCATCGAAGGAATCATCCGATATGTGATTTCATGTAACTCGCAACGGGTGCAAAATCGCATTGTATTGGAGTTCCCCGCCTGATGGAAAGACCCTGAGCTTCGAACGGGCCCACCCAATCGCCCAGCATTCCTCCGCCGAGCGTGCTGAACTACTTCACATTCCAGGCCGCCCACGTTGAGGGAGCCTCTATTAGGTTCGTCGAATAGGAGAGGAGGTAATGACGATGTGTTGTTGAATTTGTTTTGGACCGAATTTCAGACTGGGGGCCAGACTCACAACCTGCACCGCTTTCCCGTTGTACCGACGCTCTTTGGGCAAGAATGAGAATTTCGAGGCGTTTTGAGGCAGGTCCAAGGGGTACGAAAGCCTAGAGAAACACGTTAAAAGGTCACTTTGTCATTCGTCGTTTTCCCTCACGCTCGCCCCTTCTTGTCCTTGCCCGTCATTGCCAAAGCACCTTCCAGCCTGAAACCCTCTTCGAGCACCTCCTTCTTCCGCACCCACTGACATTCCACTCCGGACTGCAATCTTCTTCCTCATCTTCATCCGCACATAGTACTGCGAACGCTGCTCTTAACGCCTCCATCTCTCAGCTTCAAACATGGTCTCCGGTCTTCCTCCTAGTGCTGCAACTGGCTCCTACTCTTCGCACCCCCAATTCGCCCCGCAACTCCCAAGCCTTCCCTCCAGCCCGTCGTCGGATACTCTCTCAACGATCAGTACCGCCGTCTCGCCAATCATGGATCACCCAAGCACAGTCTCTCCAGAGCTCTCAGTGGCATCCATCCTATATCATCTATCTCGATCCAGCGCGGTCTCGGCCAAAGACGCTGCCGGCCTTCTCGACTTCGCGTGGCAGGCGCGTTCCGACGACACCAGCACCGCAATTGGAGATATGAGCACACCCGCCGACGTCGTGACAGAACAAGAGCCTGTCAAGCATGGAAGGAGGGGGAAGCAGGCTGCGTCGGCGAAGGAGGCTGCCCCAAAGCGGTCGTCGGCTCGCGTTAAGGTGCGTTCGTTCTCGTTGGTGGCTCTACATCGGACAGTCACTAATCATCACGTTACCAGGCACGTCAGCTTGTATTAGGTGTTGCGACAGCGGCGTCCCAGAGCCACGGCGTCGAGAGCATCCCGAAGACCCAGAAGGTTCGTTGAACAGACGGCGAAGAGGGCGATATCGATCAAGAGATGCTGACAACACCCTTCAATACTTTCAGCTGACTCGGAAGATCTGGCAAAAGCACGAGAAACGCGCCGCGCGGCAGACAGTGGTCTGGTGGTGGAACCAGGTTGGGTCCACCCGCTTCGAGATCCCGCCCCCAGGCGGAATCATCCTGCCGCGGTGGAAGGATGCCACTGCTCTAGATAAAGAGGACTGGAGGTTTATGCACGGGGATGTTCTAGCCCGAATAAAGGCTGCGGAAAAACCTTGCAAGAACAAGAAAGAGAAAAGGAAGGAAAGGGCCGAGTAAGTGCAGAGGTCCCCTCCCCGTTCCTGAGATCGCCGCTGACCCCTGCTCTGTCCCTCAGGGGCGGTCTGATCAACATCCTGTACAAGATGGAACGTCTCCCCGATCCCAGACAGATGAAGGTGGGTCCACCACCTGAAGTAAGCACGGATGCCACCCCCCATAATCAAGATGGGTACGACGAGATGGTGTGAGCGCTCTGCCCCGCCGCTCGCCGTCGCCAACCCATCGATGTATGTACGATAGCTCTATTCTCTGTAGTCTCCTTCTATTAGTATTTTGAATCATGACTGTATTTGAATTGTTTCAATCAAGTGGTTTCCTGTGGTATACCTCCTGTGTCTCGGTCAGCGACGACTTTGTGATGATAGTCGGAATCAGACCAAACTGAAATCGAGCCGATTTTGGCCATTCGCCGATTCTGCTACGCTGAAGCTTCCTAGCTAAGCGGATTATCGCTCTTAATTTTTGCTGTTCTTTCTCTCAAATGATCTTTAGAACGATCCTCGTCGCGTCTGAAGTGCGGCCATCCAAGTGTTGATCGACGAACTCACGGCCCGACGTGCCGGCAGGCGTCCGCACCCCCCTGGCCGATGTAACTATGGACACAATGAAAGTACATATTTTCGATGAGATAGCGCGCAGCAGCAATTGGACAGGTAGATCGGAATGTCATGATAGCTAGAACTACACCCAGCAGTCCTACAGTGACATCGGTCCAGGCACTGAAAGTTGAAACCCTAGCATGCCACGTGGCAACGTCCAGCGCCACCACGGGCGAATCGTAATCGTTGAAAAGCTTGAAGGGAATAGAGCTGTTACCGTCGTCGAGACTTCATGAAGGCGAGGAAGTGGCCGACGTCCTGGAGATTAAGAGTGTGGTGGGGAAGATCGCGGGAGTCAACGTGAGTGGAGGTCCGAATCACCACATACGTTAAAGGATGGCTCACGTAGGATATCTGCTTTGGCACTGTAGCGGCGGCCAGAAACTCGGGGATAATCCCACCGACGTCGCTGGCGGTAGCCATCCTGCACGAGGGTAGCCACAGGTTAGCAAGTTGCTAGAGCTAAAATGGCCGAACGGACGTCATACCTCCAGTCAACCTTCCCGTCCGGCGTTTCTTGAACACGCTCCACTGCAGCGTAACGAGCGCGCACGCCCTTCTCCTCCATCGCGGCGAGGTCCGGATCTGAAGTTGGGTCGAAGGGCACCGAGACGACCCAACCCGTTCGGAGAGGGTTTGTTGGTGAGGTGGGGCCCACGAAGGTGGCGATGAGAACGGTGAATGAACGTTTCTGAAGGACCATGGAAAGGTCATAGTATAGGTTCCAGACTATAGAGAGCACATTCAGCCAGTGATCGTGTTGGTGCGGGGTGAGTTACACGAAACCTGGCATACCTTCGCAGGTGCCTGGTTCGATAACCATGACTAAAGACGCCTTCTTGATAAACGGTATATACCTTCGGAGACGCGAATTGTTAGTACCGAAAAGGGGAGAAGACTTTAGACAAGACCTTACTGTGATTCGTGCACCGCGTGGTTTACTCCGAGTCCATCCCAGAACTCGTCAAAGGTGCCATCGGCCGGCCCATGGACGCTCTTCCTCATCGCCCATGGGTGTCCATGCAACTTCGTCGTGAACGTCTGTACCCTTCCTTCGTCAAACTTCGGTCCCGGCTTCCACTTTATAGTATCAGAGTCAAGGATGGGCTTTGCGGCTTGGAGGATCTCCTCAGGTGTCGGGATATCTGCTCGGATAAATAAAGATTGGCGCGTCCAGGACACAGTCAGCTCGCAAGTCGCGTTCGTCGTTCGTTTAGGTACTTACTGGACGGCGTGAGCGGTTTATCCAGGTCCAAGACGAACGTCATGCTGACGGTGGTGGTGGTTGAGAGACGAAGGAGGGGGGAGAGATGTGTGGTTCAAGCAGGGTGAAAGAAAGAGAGACACGGAGACCGAGTTGTGACGGAAGAAAAATCGCCGGCCGCGTGTCTGTCTCAGACCACGTGTGCCTGGATCCAGGGACCGGGTTTACTCGGACCGCCGGCCTTCATTAATATTCGGAGGCACCTAAAATGGAAGTCCGATTGGGGTCCTCTTCGTGATGATTCCTGAGGTATAGACTTGGTCTAATTGCGGCCGGGACGGGGAGAACCGGCCTTCGGACTGATTCATGTGTACAATCTGGGCCGGCGAGATGCGCGGACGATGCCCGAAGCTTGAACGAGTTAATGGCGGTGAAACAAGGAGTGGGCGTGGAGGAGAGGTCGCATCATTCCAGAAAAGAGATGCACACCTGCGATGATACTCTGCCTAAGTGCACCAGATGACAAGTGAAGTGAGCGCACCGCCAAAGATAGTGACAATGTCTAACAACGTTGAAGGAACACATCAAGGTGGTCTGTAAGAGACTATGCATAGAAGCGTCGCGCCATGCCGAGGGCTACACCAGCACTCGACAGGTTTTGTCGGTCTACCGCGCGTAGAAAAAGCGTCGATCAATCCTCAAAAGGCTATTTCGAAGGCTAGCGGACGTCTCTATATGTCAAAGCGTCGTGGGCAACGATGTCGCTTTGGCACGACCGATTTTCCGCCCATAGTGTTAGTGGCACCTGGGCGGGTGATATGAGAACATCTCTTTGACTTCAGTGAGAGCCTTCTGCATCGACTCAAGAAAGCCTTGGTAACAGCAGAGCTTCATTCAACCTCGGAAGATGTCTTTTCATCAAGTAGGCCTGAGTTGCGATCGTCGTCTGTATACAGTCGATGACGGCAGTGCTGGCGGCGCTGGATCCAAACGGCCGGCTGGTTGGAGCGGTCATGGTTATCAACGCAGAGAACATGATGTTGAGAGGCAGTCAGGATTGATATCGCGGAACGAGGGGTGGATAAGACTGAGAGAAGGGGAGAGCGAATGACGGGCCAGTGGGAGCGTGACCGTTCCCACATCTTGCAGCGAACGAGTCACACAGGACTGGTGGTTGAAGCTGCGTTCGCGTTGCTTAAGTCGTCGAGAATGTATGGATGATGTCACTTCATGAGAGACCTGCAGGACCAAAGATTGCAATTCCATTTCAAAGCGTTACACGGGATCAAGTTGGGTACGTAGCGATAACAGAGGGCCGACGAGGGAGTGGTGTGTGTTACGGCCGGATTGCCCGAGGCTTCGCCGACGTGACCGCCTACGATCCCCAGAGATATCATGGGAGGGTTGAAGAAAGATGGGAGAGAAAAGGAGACAAAGAGGAAAACATGTAGAGATGGCGAGAGTCCGACGAAGGAGACGAAGAGCTTGAAAGATAAATACAGAAGTTGAGTGACGAACGACATCCGAGGAACAAGTGCCGTGCAGGTGAGAAGGGGTGTGCTCATGCGATCACTTGCAATCCGCGTTGGCTTCAGTTTTGCACGCGACTAATGTGGAGGACGGTAGAGGGCGGAAGGTCAGCGTTACCAGACACAACACCCCGTCAAAGCGTCACTCACAATGCTTCTTTGGGGCTGTATCTTTCTTTCCTTTGCGATTAGAGCGCTGACGACGCTTGGGCGGGACATTCTCCTTTCCTGGATAGACGATCTTATATGCGGAGATCTGTTTTTTTCGCCTTTCGACGATGGCGGGTGTTAGAATACCGAAGGGTTGACGAGAGGGGTTGGGAATAGTAGCAAGGACGACGAGAACGTTAGCAGAGGTGGACATAATGATGTAGTAGGTACGGATAAAGGAGCAGGGGGATGCAGTGGTGGGTGAGGGTAGACGATGGGGATGGAAAGTGGTGGGTGAGGAGGATCGAGGGCGGGAAGCGAGGTGATTATATACCCGAGAGTCTCATAGACAGACAAGGGCCTCTCACAGCTCCCGAAACATAGCAAAGTCTTGCTTTCAGGCGATTTCTTTATTTCTTCAGCCCGTCGTCGTCGATGTGAATTATCCGGGGACAGAGCTCTTATCCACTGCAGCGCGTGGGCCCTTGTTCTTCCAGGTCCCAGCCTAATTAACGAGGCTCAAAAGAGTTCGAGACGTGGACTGTGATGGCATCAAGAGCGCGTTGTCACGGTCGCCTTGTTGCGCTAATTATTTCCCTAAAGAAATTGTTGGGTACGGGGGATCTGGAAGACAAAATGGAGCATAATAGAGACTATAGGGGATATGAATTAGTCCCGTTTAGGCTATAGATTACTTCTCTTTCTCGGAAAGCGCCGCCCGAGTCGTTGTTCTCTTCCGCTTTGCGCTAGCCCTTGTCTCCGGCCGAAGGGAATCACCGTTGAGTGAGGTCTGACACTATTACCTAAGCCTTCTCGAAACTAGACGCTCTCATAAGCTGGGTATCACATTGCGTAACCGTATCTAGAGCTTGTCATTCTCGTCTGTTGTAATGACGCCGAGGTCGGCACATGTCCCCGATGTCCATCGGCTCGAGCCCCATCACCAATTGCATGTAGGCGGGTCAAGTTGGTTAGAGTCAGATTTTCAAATCTCAATAGACCACTACTACTGATATATTAAGCTCGTGCTGTGGGGGACGACCGGCGAGGAGTCTAGTCCGGTGAACGCCTGTTGCGGGAGAGCGGGGTTGGTAATCGCCGTGATGATTTCTCAGAAGAGTCGAATGTTGGGTTTGGCCCCTTCGACCCTGCCGCCTCAAAGAACCGACCAACAACGACGACAACGCTACTCTTCACGCGACGACGCTCAAGGTCAGCTCAAGGTTCTTCGGATACGTGTTAGAAGGCTTAGAACTCGCTGATTGAACTTAGGTTGACTTGGACTACAGGGCACGCGTCAGGGTTAGACTCCAGTCCAGAATCCAATTCGCCGCTGCAGCTCGCAGTGTGCCCCTACAAACCTCACCTCTACTCGCTGCAGTACTGCAAATAGACAATGGTCCAAGTTCCAAGCGATTCGCGACGAGCTGCAAGTCCAGAGACCTCAACCACAGACAAGGCGCAGCACCCTGACCCACAGCAGCAGCCCAAAGCGGGCTCTGCCCACACGGCGTACTTCCCTCCACCTCTCACCCCGATGGAACAGCCTAGGGAGCCTACCCCTCCTTCGTACGAGACGGCGGTTAAAGGATGGATACAACCAGAGACGTTGGCCCCCTCGCCCTCGCCGTCAATGCCGGACCTCGCACCGGCAGACCCCGCATTAGGAGTGTTCGGCGATTGGGGACGTGTAGGCAACGCGACGCTCGAGGGATCATGGGCAGGGACCGGACCATCATGGGACTACAGTGGCTGGTCGGCTGCTCAGCCTCACGAGCTCGGGGACGTCAGCGATGCAACGGATGAGAGGTGGTGGGATCGGCGGTATGTGGAGAGCATCGCCCCGAGACCCGGACCGGGGTCTCTACCTCCCAAAGCAGCGACCGGGATCCATGCAACGTTTCACCCACTATACAGAGTCACCGTCACCCCGCCCAACTTCCCCTCCATGGACGGTCAACCGGCGGGCGCATTACAGAGGGCCCCGTCCTCAACGGGTCAACCAGGAGCATCGACTACTTCACCGACCGCCCCTGCAAACACTCCTGCTGCTCAGCCTGCTGGACACCGTGCGCCAACGGAGAGCGAAGTCAGATACCTTATCCCCCACCCATACGCTCAGTTCTGCCCTCGAGACATGGTGTGGGTTTACCATCAAGTCAAGAACAGCATGTACCTCCCCCAAATGCTGCCGAATCAAGGCCAACTCCCGAACGAAGCAACTCGTCGAGCGACCCAAAGCTGCCTCGAGGTGGAGGAAACAGGCATCATTCACGACTCCGCATTCGGGAACAACAAAGCCAAGACCCACCATTATCACCACTACCCGAAGTCTGTAAAAGGCTCCTCTCTCAATCCACCCTTTACTCGACGTAAAATCGATCTAGAACAGGCCGCCGCGCATCACCGTCGTTCATCGTCAAACGCAAGTTCGTTGTCTCGTCATCGACGGGAACCGAGCTCTGAAGTAACGCCGGAGTCCAACGAGATATTCCTTGACCTTTGGGTGTGCTGTCAATGCCAGACGCATGTTATCTCGAGCGGAGATGATGCAGTCATTCCGAGCGTGATGGACGGACGCTTGCTCTACGATTACATAGGCGATCGGGAACAGGCGTTGTCTCGATCGAGGAAAGAGGAGTCGGTCATCTATTCCTTGGAGACAATCCTGCGGTATGCCTTGGCGCTATACCATCATCATCGTGTGCTGATCGCTCTGTTCGAACGGCAGGATATTAGAGAACTTCCTCTTCAAGCTCGACGGGCGTCTAGTCAAGGTCGGACCGAACCTCGTTAGCAAGATTGGCTGGACACCCACTACGTAAGCCTTTTCCGTACTTGGACATGTGATGGTACTCAAGAACTGACTGACTATCTCTTAGTAAAGACTTATTCGCGTTCTTAGGCTTCACGCACACCCCGGTCGTAGTCACCGAGACCGAGTCGCACCCGGAAGGTCGACTTCAGCCACCTAAGCTCACGGACGACGTACCCGACGCAGACATCAAACGGGCCAAGCTTCTCCAATCGTGGTTGGAACTTAGCATCGCAACGCAGCTCTACCGGAAAAAGAGCGGTTCGTCGATCAATCAAAACCGTTGTTCCGGTGGATACAAAAACTTATATCTTGATGTCACAGAGCGCGAATTGCAAGGGTATGAGTCTACGTACAAGACGTGGGTCAGGATCGAGCACACGCACGAAGAAACGCTGAGACAGATCGGGGCACACGAGACGCAAAGTAAGACATTGTGTGTTCTGACTTGAATTCAATTGCTAGGGCTGACATCTCGGGCGTCAGTCAGACAAACGATATATAGCCTTCCCTCCCAGCTGATGGAGGACCAAATTTCCCTTTATTGGGACTCGTTAGGGACCACGTTTGAAAGTCACTCCGCCGGTGAGCGATGACGCTCTCTTCCGAGGAATCGGACTTTGTGCTGATGAGCCTTCGTTCGCAGAGCTTGTTCAGTTTGCATACCGACGGCAGACGAAATGCGATCCTTTGAACACCCCTATATACTTCTCCTCGCTGAAAGGGATAAGCAACTGGGCGACCCAAGTGCGAAACTCCTCCGCCGAAGCCCTGCAAATCCTCATCAGTCAAGAAGACTCTCGCGGGCGATGGGCGCCCGAGGACCTGAATCGGGCGTCGGTTGTGATGGGCCTGATGACCGAACAGGACCTCGCGCTGGGTAGATCCCTCCCGCCAAGGTACCGCGAGATGCTCAAGGAGTTGTGGTTGGCCAGCGTCAAAGACATAAACGCGGAGCTCTCGGAGAACAAGATCACCAAATCCGCTGCGGACGATCGCAAGCGGGAGTTGAGGGAGGCGTTTAGGATCCTCGCGGAGAGTACGGGCGATACTGAGGTGGTCCTGGGCTTTAAAGAGATGATGAAGATGTATGGGAATGGGATGATGGACGTAAATGATGCGTACGGGACGTTGGAGGTGGCTAGGGACTGGGACGATGATACGGTTGTGACGATTCTGAACATGCGGGTAGGTGGTTGACTTTTCCTTGTTTGGATGGACAGACGCTCAAGATGATGTCCGCTCTCGTCTTCCTAGATTGATGACCAGCCTAGTCTTCGCGATCGCATGATGTCGGCACTGTTGATTATCGCGGAGGAGAGGAATAGCGTCAGGCTGAAGAACCTGGCGATAACGGGTCACGATGGTACGTCTTCCTGTATTTGTGAAGCTCTATCTTATGTCCTAACGAGACCTGGCACAGAGGGGCCTCCGCCTCCGGAATCATCCCGTCGAGATTGGCCACGTGGGCTGCAGCAACTTGGTAATACGTGCTACCTTAACTCGCTCTTACAAGTGAGTTTGAGCAGCCGCGGCGTTGAGCAGGGACTGAATGAACGTATTCTACCTTCAGTACTTTTATACGATCAAGGATCTTCGGGAAGCCATTGCTTCGTTAGACTCTAGATCGGATAACGTCGTTTCGGAAGAGGAGATCAGGCAGGGTCGAGTTGGAGGGAGGTTGGTCACTAAGCGGGAAGTGGAGCGGTCGAGGAAATGTAGGTTCATTCATTTGCCCTCGCCTAGCAGAATTAACTAACAACGTTGTGCTTAGTTGTTCAACTGCTCCGGGATCTGTTCAGGCAACTTGAGTGGTCGACAGAGCAGTCTGTGAAACCTGAACTAGAGCTGGCCAAGCTTGCGCTCGTTACGTCCAAAGATGAGGAGGACGATGTGAACAGCGAACGATCAGACGCGACCAACGCTTCCTCGATGAGGTCACAATCTACTCTTGTTGAGGAGCCGTTGCCGATGGGAGCTCTCGTCCAGGCCGTTCCCCGAGACGCTGGCTCACCGTCCTCTAGTACGGGAGCGGTTGCCGACGACTCTGCTCCAGCGTCACCACCTGTGGCTGAATCCTCAGAGACTGCTCGGCACGGATCCTTAGAGCCGACGCACAAGTCGACCGTCGATGGATTCGTCGTGGTTGATCGGCCGCGACGGGTAACCATCGCTGAATCTACCCCCAAAGATGACGAGGATGTCGCTATGCAAGACGCTGGAGAAGGAAAGAAGAACCCTCCGCCGCTTCCACCGCGAAAGAAGCCGACCGAAGGCGGTATGATGTTCGGTACGAGACACTCTGCGGTCGCGCAAGCTCATTCTAACAAAACACATGCTGTAGGAAAGCAGCACGATGTCTCCGAATGTATGGATAATTGCATGTTCCAGATTGAGGCTGCGATGAAGTTTGGGATGGAGAAGAGTGGACTCGGAGGGCTGGACTCCGAGTCTAGCATTGTCAAGCGGTTAGTGGACGCCTATAGTTACTCCAAACTACCCCAATCTAATGCTTTCTTTAGTTTATTCTACGGCAGGATACGTCAGCAAATCACCGTCCTTCCGGAAGCTGGATCATCTTCTGCATCTCCATCTGCTGTACATGAAAAAGAGGACCTATTTGGCCAGCTTCTGGTCAACGTCGACGATGAGGGATACGACTTGTACGACGGGATCTCTGGACGCTTCGATGATAACATCGAGTTCGAAGGAAAGCAAGCTCATATGGACACTTCCATTGTCGAGCTTCCGCCTGTCCTACAAATTCAACTGCAGGTTTGATCTTCGTCCGGTCCTTCCACAAAGAGACAGATCACTGATAAAGCGGGTATACAGCGGGTTCAATTCAATCGCGAGACGCTTGAGGCGTACAAGTCCAATGCCTACGTTAAGTTTGACGAGTCACTCTTCATGGACCGCTTCCTTGCCCAGGCGGACTCTCAGAAGAAGGCCCGGTCAAAAGAGATTGAACGAAAACTGCGGTCATGTCGTGAACGACTTTCCGAGTTGACAAAAGGAACTGTACGCGTAAAGCTGCTTCTGAAACAAACTGACCTGAACTGACCCATCGGTTGCTCAGGGAATTCCATACGAAAGAGCGTTGACCAACACTTACAACATGATCGCCAAACAAAACCTACTCCCTATTGATGCCGACCTTCTACACGACCTCGAGGAGGAAAGCGTACTTCTAAAAGGCGAGCTCGCACAGTGCCGAGAGGAGGCCACCTCTCTAAAAGCCGAGCTGGAGGACCTTTGGAAGGACGATAGAAAGGTGGAATACGAACTCTCGTCCGTTTTCATTCATCGTGGGTCGTCGCCTTCGTTTGGTCACTACTTTTTCTATGCTCGTGATCTGCCCAACAATCCCGATAAATGGCTCAAGTACAACGATCAGGATGTCGCGTCGATATCGAAGGCAGAAGTGCTAGCAGACACTACGGGTTCGACAGCTAATCCGTACATGGTACGTGAAGTCAGGTTCCTTGAAGAAGCGTTTTAGCTAATGAGCTTCTGCAGTTGGTCTTCGCGCGTCGGGGAGCAAATGTCATCGACATTATCCATAGAGCAAACTTTGATGCACACGATGTGGATATGTTAGATGCGTAGAAAGATCAGTCGTCTGGAATCAATTGGTTGTAATAATTTATAATCGGCTTGCACTTGTAATGGACACCAGCCCTTGGCAGAAAGACGGTCCACTGTCTGACCATTGAGGGAATTCTCACCGAGATGAGTCTTGAATGTTAGAAATGGGGAAAAACCGCTTTCGACAGACTTTAGGTTCGGCCTGTTCCGTTCCGTGTCCGCGCGTGCTTCTCGGCGGTGACAAACCTCTGACTCAAGTTACTTCCGAAGAGAGAGAGAATCTAATCCGTCGAGGATTGTGCTCTCATACGATTCCCACCACGCAGTACCGCTAGCCTGCACTGGACACGGAGCGTTCAGCGAGAAATACGACGTCCGCAGGACCAAGGTGCATCACTTAGAAGTAGCTAAGGGGAGAAGGGAGCGGCTCGACGACAAAGTAGTCTGCGGTTTGCGTAATGAAAGGGCCCTTTACATTTATGGTATTTATTAGCCTAAGCACCAATAAAGAGACGGGGCTAGTTTCTTTGCTGATGAGGATAAGGGTCTTTGAGTATCAGAGAAAGAAATGGATTATGCGTCGACGTTTGATCGAGGGCAAGCATTTCACTATCTTGATCAGCGTTTCTAAACAAATGAGTACGGCTTGCGGGATCGGTGATCCGATAGTAAAATATTCGGATATCCAATAGAGGGAAGGCTACCATTGGTGTCCTAATAAGCGGGCTGGGTATTACGTTACAACCCTATCGCCGAAGTGGTAACAAGAAAGCCATAGACAGCATACCGACTACGACGTACATCAGATTTACTAACTGAGGGCAACATTCAGGTAGATTTCGTCAATTTTAGAGTGACTTGATTACGCATTACATCTCTATGGGAGGCACATAATACATTACAAGAACTTATGGCGATGGGAAAACGGGTTGCGCCATGCTTGGTACCAGGATAAAAGTCTTTTCGACCTGGCACTGTACTCCGGAGAAGGGAACACGATGGATTCGATGTCCTTACCTAGTCACGAAAGATAACGAATGGTAGCTCTCGCTATCGCCCGTACGTGACGCATAACGTTCACTATCCTCTCTAATCGCCGTCGCCAACGCCCTGTAGCGAAGTCGGGTGGGTACTACAATGAGCTCTTCTACACACTGGCTCATCTCCCCGATTGCTGAATGATGGCCCGCGAACGATGTAATTTCCGTACGCTATTTCCCAAATCAAGGTTTTTTCTCTCAATCGCGACGAACATGAAGAGGTGGGGTGGTCGGTTATACTACGTACCCCGCCCAAGTAATGGAACATCGGCCTTTGGGTGCTGGGGTACGCAGGGTTGGGGTCTGTATAAAAGTAAGCCATGGGGTCTGATCCGAATCGGGTAGTAACTTTTACGCCCCACAGCTGGGCGGCACCCCTCACACTCTCGACTCCTTCACCCGGTCAGTAATCAACGTCTCTCCTATCTCATTGTAACACGAGCGATCTGAGCTTTACTACAACGAGGCGAGAGGAATGCTAGCCCTACTTTGGTAACCCGATGACGGCTCGTCCTCTACCTAATGAAGTCCGTCCTCCCGAGTGACTCTCCTAGACTTTACAACATCATATAGTGAGGCCTATGTCTCCTGGGGTCCAATGGGACTGACCCAGGAAGTCTTGGGCCAAGTCGGGAGGCTGAATAACCGACGGCCATAGTCCCTCTGCAAAACCTGCGGGCATTGACCTCTCCGCAAGTCCATAAAAGCAAGCGCAAGCTCCCCAATTCCGCGAATCAAACCGGACTATTCCAGACCCCCCCTCCCGGGACCACAAATGAGCGCGGAGGAGAGGCTGGCCATAATGAGGAGGTTGGGAGATGTTGTCAAAGGTGCCGTTGACCAGGTACCGACAGCGCATCCCGACGGGAATGAAGTCTCGTTGTCTGCAACTCCAATATCGTCGCGCGTCTCTCTTCGTTCTCGGGTAGTTGTGGCAGTAATTAAGCGTGTCATGAGGAGAGAGGTAGGTTCCGAGTGACAGGGATTTTGTGGACATCGAAAGAGACGAAGCAAGTCGGCGAACCGGGCGATCGATCGCTGCTCAAGATGTTAGTTCTAGAGCTATTCCGACGTCAATGTAGAGGTCCGAGGTGCTTCGCCTGTATATGCAAGGAGGTGAGAGAAGGGGGAAGGAGGTAGATGGAGATGGGACATGAAGTATACGGAACGGAAGGGAGTTGAGCTGGAGGATGCGAAATGACGGGAGTTTCCTGCGCGACGCGATGTAACCAGGCCACATATCTCCATCGAAGTAACCAGGATACGGTGACGAGTTTCAACACCGAGTCACCTTAGGTCGTCCAGAGCTCCTCCGCTAGACGATGTCGATTGTTGTATGACTGAGGATCGAAAGGCCACGGAAGCCCACTGGTTGACCTATCCGACTCTGTCCTGGACGAGGCAATAGGGCAGGCGCATTGGGCTCCCTGGGAGGATTACGTCGAGCATGTTGGAGCCCCTCCGGTTCGAACGATTAGGATAGGTGCGGATTTGCACTGTGTGCGCGGCGGGATAGACTGGTGAGTCCAGTGTGAATGAGGAAATAAGGCTTTCAGGGGGGAAGCTAGTGCATTTATTCTTGTCGTTTGCTGGTCCGCTCCGTCGCTATAAGGGACCATAACACAAGATCAGTCTAGATTGAAATGGGCACTAATAGAAAGAAACGCCAGCGCACCTACACTAGATTGCGTCTCATTTCAAGGCCATTTCTATATATATGTGTGTGGATACGGGCGTTGCGGAGGTGTCGAATAGCACAAACACTCGGGTCGAGCAAACGTCTTGGGGCTTGCGGCCAAGGCATGGCGCGCCATCGCTTTAACATTGGGTTCCAGACTTATACCGTTGTTGTCAGCGTTCAGAGGGAGAGGCGGAATGAGGTAGCTCTGGCCAATGCGAGCTCGGCGTTAATGCCGGTTCTGTTGGTTGGTTTCTCGGTTGCGCTTGAAGAGGAGATGGGAGGCGTGAAGTCGCCGTCGTTTCCCGCGGCCTCAATGCTCTCCGTCTCCCCTTCCGCGTCATCGATTAGGTTGGTAATATCCGAGGCGTTGAGAACTGGCGTCCACGTTGTGGGAGTACTTTCTCTGACAGTAGACGTTAGGTACTTCGACTTATATAGGCAGACAAAGGGACAGTCATCTAGAAGAGGTGATAAAGGGACGCTTAACGTGTAATGGCATGAGACCGAACTAATGACATTTGAAACTAGAGGAGGGATTGAAGAGGACGACAAGCAGGAGACGGAAAAACCATCAAAGCAGAAAAGGGTAGGAAAAGAGCAGAAGTGTGTTGAAATGCGAAGGCAACGTTAAAGTGCCATGTGAAAGCGAAGTCTGCATTGCGAAGAAGCCAAATGGTTATCTATGAGAAAGCTAAAGCGCTCCGCCAAGACGCTGTTCGATCGAGGGAGTGGATCGCTCCATCGGCGGCGAGATTCGCGGAAGCTCCCGTGTTCACGTCCATCGCTCTGCTCCGTCCTTTATATAACCAGGCATTTTGGATTCTTCTTTCTCTTCGTCGGTGGTGGACCTAGGTGCGGCAACACTACACCTAGGGCTGCAACTTCGCCGCTGCCTACGGCACCATCACGCTTGGCTCTGAGGGACCTGATAAGGCTAATGAATAGCCTGTCGACATTTTGGGAGGTTTTGGCGCTGGTCTCGAAGAACTCGCACCCAATTTGTCGAGCGTAGTCGGCCCCTTCTTCTCTCGACACCTCCCGTTTTGACTGTTTGTCCACCTTGTTGCCGACAAGAACGAATTGACAATCTTCGCCCTTAATGTTCATCATACTCCTACGGAAGACTTCAAGTCCTTCAAAGCTGGCTCGCGAAGTGATCGAGTACACGAGCAAAAATCCCATTCCCTCTCTGAACCGAGTGGGAAAGAGCTGATCAAAACGCCGTCACCAGGCGCGTTGGATAAGTCTTAGCTCACCTGATCCATTGGTCCCGGAGAGTCGAGTACTCCTCTGACGAGTAGTTGCAAATATGACTAGTCAGTCGATCGGTCGACACCAGGGAGCCGCCTCGGATTGCACAAAACCGCGCGCTTAATCGAGAGCTGTGCTTACCTTGCCCTGCAGTGTCGATGACCTCAACAAGACACATATGATTGTCGACACGGACTTGCCTGCGGTAAGCGTCTTCTATCGTCGGGTCGTATGACTAGACGGGGATGATACCGACAAACGACCAATCGTAATAAGTAACAACCTGGTTCCGCCTTCAAATGAAGAAGAGTAATCGCACCTCAATAAACGCGCCGTGTATATACTAAAAGGAGTGATTATGGGTAGTAAGACCGAGCAGTTTTAGGTGTCGCTAAATCAAGCGTGACGAGAGATGGCTTACTTGTACGGCTAACGCAGTCTTGCCGACGGCACCATCACCAAGTACTGTGATTCTAAAAGTATCCATAGTCCTTTTGAATAAGACAGATAAATGTTGAGAGGGGCTCGACCCGGCCAGTGTTTTCTAATAGCTTGGGAGGTGGTTGGGCAGATGGGCGAGGTTTGTGGTATAGAGAGAAGGAAATGATGTCAGGGAACGGTTGAAGGCTGGACCGAGGAGAGAACGTGCCGGTCAGAGAGAAGAGAGGGTGACAATGGGCGAAGGTTGATTTCAACGGAGAAACGTACGGACTGTGAATGCGACTGTACAGAGTCTATCGCAGTCGTTGAAGGGAGCTGGATGGAGGAGAAACGGGAGAGAGGAAAGAGGGCACGTCGAAGTATGAGGACAATTTGAGTTGTGGTCGAGGATCAAAAGTTCCGATCTCTCCGTGGGTTCCCCGCGACCCCTGACACCACGCAGACTATACAAACTCATTAGAGCTACCGTTGCCCTTTCCATTAAACTGCGTCGACTTGAACCGATTTTCGTATTTGCGTCCGAGATATCCAAGTCGACCACCGCATCTCGCCACAGAGACGGTCCGGCGCCATGCCCCGAGCTCCCGCTTAACCCCTAGTATATCGTCTACCTGCAGTGCACGTCTCGGCAACTATCTAATGGCTGCCCCGATAATGATGAGGACGAGCTTGACTAAAGCCATATTTCCGGCCGCCATGGTGCGAGCCCAGTACAAAATAGCGAGCGATCGTCTCCTAATCTTACGACACCCATTATCAAGTACGTCAAGCGCTAGGTTCTCCTCGGAGTGGATGGTTACTTCAATATGGTGTCTTCCCCCGGGTATTCCCTCATGATTTTTCCTCTCTCCTCATCTGCTAAAGTCATGTTGAGAGGCCTACCGTATTGCGCCACGCTTCTCCTGAATCAGCGCCATTCTTGGGGCGACATTTAGGCTATGGAAATGAATGGTGGACCTCACCTTCCCTCTTTCCTTCTCCGGACTCCGGCATGTCTATTCGAGGCCCTGTTGCAAGGTACGGGCTGCTCCGTCACCGCCCACGAGCCACCCTCGAATTCCCGTCGGCGGATCCCTTCGTATATCCATCGCCAAGAGCATCCGAGCCTCTCACTCAACGCTAGATCTTGTTCACAGAGATCACTGCCACTGTTGTCGCAGGGGCCCTGCCAATCGGAGTTCAATGCTAGGAGTCAGATCGAAGGCGCTTAGCTGTAGCTTAGCTGCTCCCACACCGCCTCCGTAGCTATCGGGACTGGAGGCTGAAAGAGTCATATAGAAAGTGGGGTTCTACTGTGATCCGCGAGGCACTCTTCAGGGAAGGCTTCTGTCTCATATCTAGAATGTGGCTTAAAGGGTCTTGAAGGCTGAGGGCGCTTCAAACCGATAGCGTAGCCAGCATGATCAATGAACACAAGCCCGATCAAGCCCGATCTAGGATGCCGAGAATCCCCCGACTCACGCAACAGGTACATGATGGTTGAACGCTAACTTGCTCACAGCTGGCTCATAGTCAAAGAAACTCCTAGACCTGGGTTGATATCAGGTTGGAAGGAACGGCATTCTCAATATGTTCTGAGAGGCACGCTGACGCAGAATTTTCCAGTATCGAGATCGAAGCTTCAAGGGCTGTGTTGTCCAGGACTGTTTGTGCTTCAGGCAGGTCACCGTCAATTCCTGCCACGTGCTTGATCATCCTATCCGGTAGGCTTCGGAGAACCCTTGCCGGGAGGATTGGCCGTTTACCAGGGTCCGGTGGACGCAAACGTTACCAATCAGCAGCGGAACCGCATCTTATGTTAACTCGAACTCTTGACTCTGGACCTAAAGAGCCTGAACTCGAAGAGCAAGGACGAGGTTTTCTCAGTTTGAGCAATCTCGAATTGTACCGAGAGAACTAAATTGAGTGCGAGCAGCCGCTTAACGTTCTGGATCAAGTCCCCAGCTCTGCGGCTGGGGTGCTCGGGTAGGGTCCTCCCCAGACTGACAGAGGTGTGAAAAGGAACATCATATCCAGTATACAGCAATCTTTTGAGGCGGAGGTGCGTGTGATTCAGAAGGAATATCACTAAATCAAGGGCCACTGGGACGCTGTGTGGGAGCGAATCCTTCAGCTTCAGACTCAGCTGGGCCTTTTCCCTGGCCCAGATTCGGGCTGAGGCTCCCCTCGTCTCTCGTCTCTCACCATCTCCTCCTCCTCTTCATCCTCAGAAGAGGATTAGACGCTCCAGATTTCTCGAATTGAAGACTCCTTGTACAATGGATCAACGGATCTGTTCGGTAAGGTTATCCCGCTAGCCTCTGTTGAGCTATACTCTGACTGAAAGTGCCGCTCAGGTATCAATCGACATCCCTAACAAGCCCTCGATTGAGGTCACCGACCTGAAGGACGTTGTGGCCCTCGTTCGCCATTATTCAACCGATGTACGAGCATCCCCGACGGTCTACAGTTCCTCAGTCGACGACTCTCGTCTTCGACGCCTTTGGCAAAAATTGAGGATGAGGATTGCCAAATCAGACGTGTAAGCTCTCTACGGTCTTATTCGTGAGAGACTTGGACTACCTACTGATGATAGCTGCCTCTCAGCAATGTCCCGGTCTTCGGACCTAGAGATTTCAAAATCCAGGTCAACCAATCCAGCTCAGAATAGACAATCACTCATCGCACTAGCCAAAAGCTGATAAAATATCGTCCATCCATCTCGACCGAGAGTCTGTCCTTCCTTCCTCCTCACTCTACGGCGTTACGTAGTTACGACTCGATTATTATGTGCACAGCCGTCATGGACCTCGTAATTAAACTTAGAGAGACTCTTCATGCGATGGCCTGGAGTACAATATGCCGTTAGCCACCGGGGTGGAATAATGCTGAGCGGATGTCGATCTCTGGGAACCCGGTCTTTGAATGAACCTGCAGCTCACTTCTCTCAAGCTTCCATGCCGCTTTGGTTTTGTCGGAGACGAGAAAGATGTAGGAGGGGCTGCAACCGAGGATGAGACTCGATCGCTGCGATGGAGACTAATGTGAGAGCTGGGGTCGATGGGACTAAGGCAGCTCCGCCTGTTGAGACTCATCAGGAGGGAGAAATGGTCTTTGATGTAAAGGACCGGTCGCAGTTTCAGCTTCAGCTCTGGGGAGAGAAAGACCGGTATCCTGCTGGCTTGAACACACTGCTTGAGAATTTGTTCTGCCTCGAATTGCGATGTTCCTCGCATTTGGACAACATCTTCACGGCATAGGACATACTGAATTAGTGTCTTTCCCTGACTTCCGAGCTCAAGAAGTCTTTCACCTGGAGAGACGTAATCGTAAATTGAAGGCACTCCAGTCTTCTCAATAGGATCTTGCCCGCTTGACGAAGCTACAGAGCTTTAGGAAGCTTTAGCGATCGCCAAGGGCGGTCTGCAAGAATCTGAACATACGGGAGTTCTTCGCTTATGACCCCTTCTTCCTCTTGAAGGCCCTCATAGGACAACTTGGGCGATCGGGCAATAGCACGAGCATATTTCCCAATAGGTGCAGTGGCAGTCTCGACGAGGATGACACGGTGGACGGACGACTACTACAATACAGAGGAGTACCAAATGCGAGACAACCTAAATCTCGAAGATGTATGAGACTAAAAGAAACATTTTTGACAAGTATCGACCGTCTGACCTCAGCTAACGTCCTCACGCAATCGTCGAATCCTCCTCTATCGCAAGACGCCACCCAAGGAGTCTATCGAAATTATTCCCTGTTGTTCGGTGGGGTTGTGGTCGAGCGTAGCCAGACCGGTGTTGACAAAGACCGACACAAGCCTAGCTCGTTTGAGTCCCAGTTGCCCATCAGACAGAATAGCCCACGGCGGTGACCAACTTCGGCAAGGCCATGATGGTTGAAATCAAGAAAGAGAGGAAGCGAGATTCCGCTCTAGAGTGTTGGGATTGGTTGAAAAGAGAAAGAAAGTGAATGAACTATCACAGGAAGCGGAATGCAATCGAGAGCCGTACTCGTGAACCAGTCTTGACCTGACATAGAGTCCGTAGGCAGCATTCGACGCCATGACCGAAAGGATTCTGCAGTCTTCCCGCAGAATCTCGCCTAAGCACCGCTTGTGTTCACGCGAAATGACCTTCACGTTCAGCACTGTTGATCCGTGTTCAGCGTCTCGGAGCGAAAGTGACAATTGCAAAAGAGATCTGGAACGCTTCTTCAAAAGCTGGAATATCTACAGTGAGTTTGAATAGGTAATATACGACCGTGGAACGTTCGCAACCTCACCTCACGTGGTGGATTACTGTCGACGAGCGCATTGGCGACCTGAATGAGATGCATAGCAACGAAAAGCCCGGTGACGAAAGGAACAGAGGCTCAACGGAATTGCTTGGCCTACATAATTTACGCATTCGGGGGCGAGTTGCGGAAGCAAGCTGGGAGAGTGGAAGATCGTGGTGATTGTTCTGGCCCGGTAAGGAAGCCACGCAATGGCTTGCAGGCCTTCTGTTGACTTGTGGACTCGATATCATGTGGACTCGACATTAGGAGAGGGTGCAGTGAGCCGGATGCGAGAAACCTGGAGGCGCCCATTGTTAGCTTACAAGACGTTGTACATTGTGAGCAGACTTACTCCCGCTTGAATTGGCGCCGGACTGGAAAGTCCCTGGAGGTGCTGCCATCGACGTGAGAGAAGCCTTCCGAAGTGACTTCGCGGCTCCGAGCTGCGTTATTGAGATTGAGTACAGATTCATAGCGACTCGCTCGAAGTTGAACGGAGGCCTTAAAAGGGCTCGGGGAAGGAAAGCGCCGGGGAGGTCAAGGTCAGTCCAGATTAAAAGCGGTTTCGCAGCCGAGTCCAAGAGGTTTCTACCTGTGCAGACAATGGGCCAAATTCCGAGCTACAGAGTCCTCGCCCAAATCTAGAGTAACAAGATAAGCGAGGTTGGTGTTGGTTGGTCGGTCAAGCGCGAGGTGGTAGGCGTGGAGCACGTATTGCAGGCACTCAAGGAGATTGCCGGGGTAACTCCCTCAAAGCTTGGGAAGTCCTTGGAGTAAGCCTGTGTGCTTTCATGGTGAAGATAAACAGGAGGTCGATTGAGGCCCTTTACAGTGGAGGATGAGGTGAACGGTCGCCGGCCAACCGGCTGAGATGCCGTTGCCTTCTCACGCCTACCATCGTGTTCAAACCACCGCCGAGCCAGGGTCCTTCGAAGATCGACCATGTCGGCGGGAACAGCACGGCACGGTCCGTGTCAAGCCCTGCCGTGCAGGCCACAAGAACCACGCCTACGACGAACACCCACGCGACGGATGCTGCTGGCAGGAAGAATTCGGAGGAGTCTGTGTTTTAGCTCAGAGCACGGAAGCGGAGCATTAGATGGGTTCTATGTGATTTACGCTATGGTACGGAATGACCTCATTAATAGTGAAGAGTGAGATGGTCCATAATATAACTGACGGTGGCGAAGATTGGGGTAGGCCACGATTCTTCATTCCCCGAGCCCAAGTATTACTTCTCGGGTTGCTCACCTTCTCAGTCCTCGATCATCCCGTTAAGCTGCAGCGTCCGTAGTTGGAAACATTCATAGCTGGAAGGAACTCGGATTGGTAATGTTACAGATCATGGAACGTGGCTTGGAAAATTGACGGTGTGCGTGATACCGCTCAAAAAACCGTGTTTTCTGCCCCAGAGAAGCATGTTAAGCACAGCAAATGTCAGTCATTCCTGTCGCGCAGGCTGCGTTTGTCTGTACACATGGATACACGTGCATGATCTTTGTTATAGGCACAAGGCAAAATCGAACCGTTGTCCCATTGGACCATCAGTCTCGATGAAGGGTCGACACGATCACAAAGCGCGACTTTGTGGTGGCGACCGTACAAAAAACCTTTGAAGGCTCCAGCATCCCTCTCCTTTCTCCTAATCCCTCCCACTGGCATTGACCAATCTCTTGGTGAAATTAGGGATGCCACCTTCCAAAGTAAGCGCTCCCGACAAAATAAACCGATCCCAACACTGATCATACCCGGTCTCAGGCACTCGTCGAGCTTCCCGGACAGTTGTCTCCTGTTTCGCCCATACCACCCGAGCTTCGGATTGCTCCTCTTGCCCATGGTGTCATTCGCGCTTCCTGGGAGTTCGAGCCTAGCGACTGTAAACAGGTTTCAGTCTTGGTAAAATACCTCCCTTTCCCCGGGAAGTCAGATACCGCCCACGATGAAGAATGGAATGCTTGGAGAGAACGGGCTTTAAAGGTTGGTCACATGGTTGCGGTATTTTTGCGAGCCATACATCTGACCACGCAGATGAGGTCTAGATCATTCGCAAGAAGATACAGGATGTTGAAGACCTCGACTCTGCGTACGTCCTCAAGCCGTTTGGCTACAAACTAGAGGAATCCCCGTGCCTAGTCGTGCCTCGCACGGAAGGCGGAAATATACTACAATACGTTATAAGCCGCCCAGAGTTATCGACCGATGAAAAGCTGGTTTTGGTAAGTGTGCCACGGGACTTTGGTTGGGTTACGCCATGCTTGATACTGACCTTGGGAAACTCGCATTCAGCTTGTGCATGCCGCTCGATGCGTCAACTACCTGCATACCCGTGAGCCACCCGTAGTTCACGGTGGAATCCATCCTACCCAGTTTCTGATTGAGAAAGGAAGACGACCCATGTTACTCGACTTTGGAATTGTCAGCACTATAGTCTCGTTACCTGCTCCGCCGTCCCTGGCTACCGTCGTGCCTTCGAACCCTCGAGGAGGCTACTACGCTCCGGAAATCCTGCAGAGAGCGTGCCCAACTCCTGCGATGGACGTTTTCGCCTTTGCGGGGGTAATACTTTCGGTAGGTGCTTCGTATTTGGATTCCATGTCCGAGCTTATCCTCATATCCCCAAAGGTTATGTCCGGAAGACATCCCCACGACAATTATCCAGTGCCGATGGTGGCGTGGCTCTCGGGGAAACCTACTCCAGGGGACCATTCCGATCTTCCAGAGACAGATCCTTTATGGTCCCTCATGAACCAAATGTGGGAGCCAAAGAGCTCGGATAGACCCAGTATGACCCGGGTCGTATCATTCGTAAGTCTAATCGGCTTTAAGTGTGTCAAGATTACTCTTACGCCTGTAATTTCAGCTGGAAGGACTTGTTTAACGATGTGCGGGGTTTTAATCTCTCAGCCGGGACCACGAGGCTCACGTCATCGATAGATGGGATTCAGCTTGGTGATGGTTATTTGCTAAACAGAATATAGTGTATAAATGTGAATTCTCTTTGAGAATGGCGACATTAGGTCCGTGACCGAGCCAATTTGCTTTCCAGAAGTCTTACTTAGCGATATTATGTACGCATTCAGCCGCTAAACATCCCTACTTAAGCTTGGTAGTGCGCCTGACTTCGGCATCCCTTCGATATGCTGACGCCACTATGTGTTTGTGTATAAATCTGCTGTCCCAGCGGTCGGACGTACGTCTCTTCTCAGTGCTCACAGCTGAGACGGTTTCCCTTTTTCCAAGGCGACGCAAACCTTGAACGAGCCCTTTGGTAACCTTTGGTGAGCAGATCCCGTATTGGCTAATCTCAACGCCTTGTACCGGTTCCGGTGTTTCTGGTCGCCGTTCTTCCCGTCCCTCGCTTGGCGTGATCATACCAGGTGTGTAACTACTTGCAACGTCGTCGTGCTAACGACAGAGGGTGGGTTACTTAGCTTAAGTCTTACCAATGGTATATCTTGCATTTGTACGGATTTACTGCTAAAAAACTTTGCCTGTGCTCGCATCATCCGGGACGGGGCAAAGGCGTTGCGCTCGCCGGCTAGCGCCGCCGAGGCGCTCGTCCTTTGCCGAGGAGGGACCAAGAAAATATCATGATGAACTGAGCTGATTAAAAGTATTTTATCGAAGATCAGAGCTCAGGCTACACACCATGAATTTCCGAGTTGGGGGAATGAAGCGAGGTGAATTTCGCGGTTACGAACCGCCTACTCTGTCCTTGATTCTGATATATAGATTAGACTCATCCTTATAGATTAATGACCCGCACCTGGTGAGTATGAGCACATTGGTACGCCCTAGAGGAAGGATGAAAGTAGAGGTTTGTCCCGGTCAATGGCGCTGGGCACGTGGAGGCGTACACCTGCGGGTAAAACGACCTCAATACTAAGGGTCCGCACAATCACCTCTTTTAAGGTTCCGCCCAAGGACCCAAGTTCCCCAGATTCATTCCTTTCCCCTTTCACAGACCGCGTATAACATATAAAAACCCTTGATACTACCCACATTACTGGTTTCAGGGCTGTTTCCTTCACAGCCCTCGCGAGTCAAAGTGAGGCGGAGAATTCCCAAACTTCTCAGATGCAGTCCCCCACGTTTCTAGATCTCAATTACAAGTGCCACTCCGCTGTTCTCTCTCGGAAGGCGAAGCCGTTCGCATGTTGTGCCAACACGTGCTAGAGCTTTGGCTACACTGAACCTTCCCTTGATCCTTCGTCCACGTTCTGTCGCCGCAGTATAAAAGATCCGTGTTTTGACGTCGCCTTCAGCTCACCAAGCCAACTTTACCTTCTCATTATTTTCCGTACCCTCGAACCTTCAACCAGCATGAGCGTCAACCCTTCGAATTTGCCCCCGATCCCGGTGCGCCAATTTTATGTTCTCTTGAGGTTCGGACAATGGAACACGGACTAACACTCTCCATCCAGCTTGAATCAAACGTTCTTGGTCCGAAATCTCACGACCCTTGACTCCGCACCGTTCCTGTTGCTAATCTCGTCCACTTAGTCTACCATAGCCCAAACGCCCAGCCCCTCCCGGGAGTTCTCATAGACTACGAGCACCTTAGTAACGTAAGTACTACACAGTTTTGACTGGTATGATGGAGCGTCATGCAGAGTGTCTGAGCTGTTCAATGAACCTCCTGTAGGGCACGCGCATGGGCAAAATCCACTTGACAGACGGACGACTCGTCACCATCCCGTAAGTATCGCACGGTCCGATTATAATCTCTACCAACCACGACCTCAACCACAACCAAACATTGCCTTACCCCACCGCAATAGAATCAATCTCGTTAGACAAGGCCCGCCTGAAGCACCTCCCGCTTAAGGGGAACGATAGTAACGTGCTGTCATCAACAGCCCGTCTTGCTATTCCTTATGAAACTCAACTATCTCTGTTCTATCTATTTGCATTTCCTCTCCCCTACACCGAAGTACCTTTCTACTGTTCTCATTCGGTTAAGAGCGCTCGGTCTCGCCGAGTAACCTTTAGCTCACTCCATACTTTGCCTACGCACATGAGTGGGATTTTATTACCGATGACGAAGCTTTTCGTTGCCCTCCAATGCTTAAAAGGCTTTAAAAGAGCATCTCTAATGAGCTGCAAGGGCGGCAATATAAGTCTACGTCCCCTTGTCTTCGCTGTCCTAGAACGCCGATCCGGTACTTCGGAACCATATCGCTGACTATTCTTGCGAGCCCACCTCCACTTTTATTACACAGAGCGCTATTCAGAGTATTCATGGCTCCGGCCTAAAACCCGCTGTATCTTTGCTGAGTATGGTGATTAAGGATGTACTTCGGTGAATAGTTGCTACTCTGTAAAATCTCAGTATTTACGTTTGGGTAGGTCCCCGTGAATCGTTCACCTGTGTCTTTGACTCCGCTATTCTTTGCTTGCCCACGCCATTCGAAACGCTGGCATAATTCCGACGAAAGGAGCTCAGAGATCCAAATTC
Source organism: Tulasnella sp. 427 (assembly GCA_019633495.1). Lineage (NCBI taxonomy): Eukaryota > Fungi > Basidiomycota > Agaricomycetes > Cantharellales > Tulasnellaceae > Tulasnella > Tulasnella sp. 427. The sequence goes on along the minus strand of WSUD01000050.1, from coordinate 2,045 downwards.
ATATCTCAGGACCTCTCCCTCGCTGTTAGTATGTAGAGTGATGAACTCATAGCATATGTCTATGCTGAAGGCAACAACGAGAAGGAGAAAGAATCCCACCAGCAAGCGAACGGTCTTATGGCCCCACTAGCGGCGCAGATTTTTTGTGCCCTTGGGTAATCCAGCTCCCAGATTTCGGCTCCTGTCAGATATTCAAGTATCGCTATATAGACTTCCTTCGCGGTCTCGCATGTTTCCGCTATCGGGGTGTATCCAAAACCCCCTTTCTACGATAAACTTTGGGGAGGAGAGGGAGAAAACGCATTCCCGCCGAATTTATGGCTCGCTCAAACGTCATAAATCAGTTAAATAATGCAAGAGGCCTTTTGGACTGGCGTAGACCCGCGCGCAATTTTGGGGAAATGGCTTTTTCAGCCGTTTTTTGCGTCGTTATTCCTTCGACAGCCCGCTAAGAACGACGACACCCCTATTCGTGCGGACATCAAACAACCTCGACGCCGCAGAATAAATGACATAGAACCAACTTTCAGTACAGCCGACGCTTATCTGTAGATGCCAGCGACTAAGTCTACAATTGAACTTAGATTTGACCGTGATGCTCGCAGAGCCTTGCGACTACGAAAAGGAGTGCGGTTGGGCGCGTATGCCAGGTGGAGGTTTATCACCACTGCGAAACTCAACGTTCATCACGGAGGCATGACGCCGGCCAACCCACCGACGACCGTTTTCGAGCAGATTCGGCGGGGCTGAAGGACCAAATGTTTCAGATATAACTTTGATTACTGTTTGCTTCGTGGTATGTGGATCCAAGGTGACGGTAAACAACGTACCGCAGTCAGGGGGAAGACGTCTAATGCTTGGTTCAAAATATTGTTCGATTTCGAGATCATTGCGTTCTGCTGCGAGCTCTTGGAGTTCGCGTTCCGGATTCGTGTTACTTATGGCGGGTTGGAAATAGAATCGGAGAAGCGTGTAATGGCACGAGAAATAGTCGCTACAAAAAATAGGGTGATGTGGACATCTTCATCGTAGATACAGTCTCCGAGAAGTTCGCAATGAAAGGAAAAGAAGATAAAGGAGCTCAACGATCGTGAGCTCAGCTAAGACAAGTGAGATCGGTATTCTAGTGTGAAGCGGCGTATTAAGAGACGAAACATACGTCGCGTCAGACGTATCAGGTCCATCTGGATGCAACACGATTCAGGAACATCAACCTTTAAATGATAGCGTTTCGGAAGGAAGTCTCAGGCTATAGAAAGAAGGAGGTTGATTACAAGGAATACACCCGATTTTCCTGTTACAAAAGGCCCTTGAGGACACCGCCAGAACTCCCAACAGCTCGGTCGCTAACCTCATCAAGCGCAATTCAGGTTTTCACACATCTACTTCCATTCTTTGGTGATGTGTGGGGAAAGAAGTGGGCAGATTTGTGTGGGGCGATCCTCATACCTATCGCGTGACGGACGTCGGGAAATCCTGAGGACGTCGTCATGGGAAGAGGTCTCCGCTCATTGTGGGCTGTTTCTTTAGCAGTCTACAGGTCGCAGGTCCGGCTTTCTGACACTGGAGTTCTGGAGCACAGAAAACCTCTTAGGCGCCAGGCATTCGGTCAAAGACCTTGGGACGAGGTGAAACGCCACACTGAGCCACCGCCTTCGGGACACCGAGAACAGTGAGAACATGGGAAGAGTCTGGATCGTCGACGCAGTTCGCGGAAAGACGGAGGACACTCGCTACTAGCTTCCCGCAAGCACCGGCGCGTGTCGTGTAGCGATGCGTTCGAAAGCTGACCGTATGAGGTTTAGATAAACCCGACACGCCGATTACAATCCCGGGCTGCAAGTCCGTGAGACGAGTAGTGATCACTGTCTTTAGATCTTATCTATTATCTATGGTGGATTGCGGTTCGGACGGGGTCCAAGTTGGGGACGCGAGTCATTCACTTCGACGAGCCTAACATGGCAACGATGAGGGATGCGGATGTAGAAAGCTCTTTCGGTCGAGGATGGGGAAGGACGGCGAGCGATGCAAGAGATTGATTGCGA
>WSUD01000049.1:0-48564 GCA_019633495.1 Tulasnella sp. 427 | reverse complement strand
TAAACACGTGTTCGCGTGTCTCTAGGCGATGTCCGCACGTGCAGGATGGGCTTTCAGAAGGGACCCGGCGCAGGTAGTACTCACCCAAGAAACAGTGACCGGTCCTTACTTGCGTGAGGACCGAGTATATTCTCCTGGGTAGTTCACTGAAGTGCGGGTAGGGGTGGGGGCGTGGGGGGAGTCGGTTGGCATATTGGTATCCGCCACTGCGTGGGAGGGTATTCCAATCGTCCAGGATCTCTTGTCTGATCTGTTCGTCGATCTTGCGGTGGCTGTGCGTGATGCTGCACGGGATCGGGGTCGGGGTTGATTCCGTGCCTCTCTTCGCGGCAGCGTCTACCCGCTCATTTCCGTCGACGTCCTGGTGACCTGGAACCCATGATTACCATATTGCTCGACACAGAGTTCATAATCGGACTTAAGGTCTTGACATCTCCGTGTGGCGTTAAACCCCATTCGGACTCTTCATAACCGCTAAAACCGCTAGCGATCTGTCACCTGGAGAGCGCGCGGAAACACCTCGTGTAAACGACTCGTCACACATCGTCAACCGCTCATATAACTACGAGAAACATCCCGCCCCCACCTCCTGTCGTCCTCTCTAAATTCCTTCTCGCAACTAGTGATAACTCACGGAACCGACACAGATGTAGTGTGCACGACTCCGCAGGTAAATCACCTGGTATAGCCCGCTACTAGAAGACGCAGAGAGACGAGCAGGAGGTTTGACAACTGGTTGTTTGCGTGTTCGATCGGCTCACGGGTCTCTGGGCTGCAGAAATAGAGCATTCTCACCGCGCGAAATCGAAGCAAGCACAACACACTAAGTAGCAAAGAATTGAATGAGCCTGGTTGAGCGTTGCATGCACTGGTTATTCTTACAGTCACAAGAGAGGAAAATTTCGGTCACAATTTTTGAAAAGTTCGTGGGTACATAAGCCTGCAGGCAATAGACGCTGGGTACTGACGAGCAAGCGCACAAAGCTGCGCCACACCGTGCGGCCTCTGGCAAGTTGAGGTGATTCGTTGCTTTGTGATCGAGGGTTCAAGCCCCTTGGAAGCGGCTTAACGGCAGAAAATACACTTATAGATGAGGCTGACAATGAGAGTGTCCCTGTAGCAGTTGCTGGAGCTTTGACCTTCCTCGGACTGCTAGCGCCCCATCTCAGGTAGTGTAGAGCTCTCGTGTGCACAAGGGTCCATTCCGGAATGAGGGGCTTTGGCCTGCCATTCTGGATGCTCGGATCCCTGTCGCCTCGGGCGCGCTCTTTTCCGATCCAGCCTTTGAACCTTCGGTCACATGACCGTGAGCTAACCCCATGCCGTTCATGGGTTAATTGTGAAGTTCGTTCGAGTTTAAAGATTTGTGCGTTCAACGAAACTTGAAGTGTCTCGCCCAAAGTTCGGTCCCGTTCATGAAATACACAATGGTGGTCGAGATTGACGAAATCCTCGTTATTCGTCAACCCCACCCATGTGCACGACTTTGATTGATAATTATAACATGTCATAGGTCGCATGGATCTTCGCGAAACTTCCTTGAAGACGAAGTGAACTCGAGGGTATTAGCGATGCTGTTGGTCTCTCGCGCAGGGAGCTGCGGCCTCTCTGCTCCTCTCTGCTCTCGGACCGTGAAACACACGACCACCTTGGCAACAACTGACTGAAGACTAATAGAATAAATGAGCTCGGCCCGAGAATAACTCACAGAGATTTCCTGATGACTATCTGACCTCTTTTTGATGCAGTGAGGCATGCAAAGGAGAAATACGGTACTGACTGAAGATGAGTGGTCTGGAAGCAAAACCTATCCGAATGCAACACGTAACATGTTCTCGGGGTCGCTGCGAGCGGCTGAGAGGCGGGTTGCCAAAGAAGTGCATCGATGCAAGTGCGGCACAATTACCAAAATTATCAAGCGACTATACATGGTAACGAAGTCAACAAAGCTCAATGGGATATGATGTATCCGTCGGGACTGAGGTGACTAATCCAAGAAAAGATCATATCTGTAACTATAGAGGCCTGAAGGAAACATGAACTTTACCGGTTTGCTGCGACGTTGCTGCCAATGACCTGGAAGGCCAAAGTGTCAGCACGGCATGTATGCACGGTGCAAATAACATCAACGGGCAAGAGCGCTTAATTACGTATAAAATGTACAAAAGGAGGGGGACGTAGTACGTTGCAACTAGACCTTAAAGCTTATTGCATATCCGGAGGTATTTCTACCTTGCGGTTGCATACAGGGCATCGGCCTGAGGTTTTCGACAGCCAAGGGTCAAGGCATGGTTTCTGAAAGAAATATGGGTCAATCATGCTGAATTAAGCGAAGGGGGCAGCAATCGTACATGGAAGACATGCCCGCAGGCCAGGAGCCTCAAAGGTTCACCAGGTATACCTGCATCTTCCTCAACTTCTGGCGTCGCCTCGGTAGTAACCTGCTGGATCTCGTCCGGTCCTTTGGATGCGGTTGGTTCCCCACTGGCAGCATCCTCTCCCGCTTGAGAAGAGGAACTAGCCTCGCCTGCTCCGGACGATTGCGGCTCAGGTGTCTTGGGTCTTGGTGGGGCGGGAGGTACGCCTTCCCTTCGTTTCGGCTCGACAAACTCGACAAGGCAGATTGGGCACATCGCACGATTGGTTTCAAGCACCACGAAGGGATGTTCACTGTTTTCAAATCTCGGGTCTCCTTCGGTGACAAGTTTTGCATCCGACCACATAGTGGGTTTGACCGTCTTGCCTTTGCGCTTGGAGAGCCACGCGAGGCGAGGCCGTCTGGGTGGCGAAGCTGTGTTAGAGGATGTTGCAGGAGGCTTCGTGGCGGCAGCTGCTGCCACCGGAATCCCCACATCTAGCTTTTTCGTGGGCTCATCAAATGATGTATTTGGACCCATGGAACTCTGAGAGACGCCAACAAGGGATTCTGTTGGTGGGATGAAGACGACCAGCGGAATTTTGTCGATAAGACTCTGCTCCATTTTGGGTATTTCCGCGCGGACAATGACGTTTCCATGACGATCCACTGGTCGACCCAAGCAGAGCATCACGAGATTCAGAATCAACTGGACGGAAGAGCTTCAGAAACTATCCTTTTACTCGAATAAAGGACCGGACTTACGAGAAGGATAGGACCCAGGACGAAAACAATGAATGCAATCAAGAGCAACTCAAGGACAATCAGGTAGCCCAAGCTGGCTATACCGAGGCCCAAATACCAGACGTGCGGGGCGTCGAGCCGGCAAGTATGGACGGTTGTGTACAGCCAAATGTGATTTACAACGAAGTGGATAAGCCCCGTTGCTGTCAGGAAGGTATCCATCCTACAAGCCAAAGTTAAACGAATAAAAAATCAGATCTCTGCCAGTCGGAGGCAATTGGGTTCGAAATGGACGTACCGGTCAAACGTCGCGTCCGCAGCTACCGCAGGCTGGCGTGTTTCCCTGGACCGCGCGCGCCGCTGGGCAGACCTCGATGTGGATGTTGGAGCTGGATCCGGAGGTACCAGGGCAGGTGGCCTGGTGATGCCAGGAGACTCCGAATCTTGGTTTGTTGGTGGGTCCGGGAGATGAGGAACTGTAGCTGCGGGCGGTCTCGGCGATGGAATGCTCTCAGATGGCCCCCTCACTTCGGTCCCCCATCGTAAATGCTGGTCGGAAGGATCGGTTATGTCGATATTCCCAAGCTCGAGTTCTTCTACACTTCGCCTCTCGGTCCTATGTCGTTTCTCGATATAACGCCTGAGTTCCCAGACAACGACGAAAGTGCCGAATGAAGCTCGGGCAGCCCATAAAGCATCCCATAGTCCCAGTTTGTTGCAGGAATCATACTCGGAGACAGCCGAGTTCGATTTTGACTTGAATTTCGTAGCGGATAAAGAGAGAAAACCGGTGATGAAGATGATCTAGGTTTATTCGCGTTAGTACGCCACCCGTGTGGTTTCAAGGATGGCTTACTTGGATTATGTTAAAGATCAGACGAGACACAATGCCCGTCATGTGGCGAAGGTGTCTCCCTTCTGAAGTGAAGAATATGCGGACTACATGCGGAATCATACTGCCCGCTCCTCTTCTAACATGACCTCGAAGCGAGTTTGGCCGAGGAACAGCATGCAGGGATTGCTGACCAGGAGTCCGTGGTCCACCATCACTACCTGGAGGTGGTATAACCAGGGCACCAGGTGCCTCCGCACTTCCCATTGACTGTGTTGACCCATTCGTGGCTGTGAGAGGCATAATTGTGGTTTTAAAGGATTAAGGATCAAGGGGTTGGTTGCCTGGGACAGCGCTGTCGACGAAAGGAGTGACGCAAGTTGGTACAATCGATAGCAAGCTGTGGAGGAGCAAGTGACCCAGGGGAGCTACTCCGGGAGGGTGATATAGGATGATATACGCCGAGTGACTTGAGATGGAACGTTCGGTTGGGGCAATTGGGTGTGGTCAGTCCACAACACAACCTGTGAACGGAGTCGTCACCGCGACGCGGACAAATACGCCGGGCGTCGGCCTCACGTCGACTACATATCTTCCACATCCTGGTCTTTCTCTGACCGCCGACCAATCAGTAGCAAATTCTGAATTTCTACTTTCTGCACTTGTATCCCAGGTCTCCTCCTATCTGATGCCAGACTTCAAGCTCAAGAAGTCCATCCTGGGCGGCGTTGCCTGGCTGACTTCATTTCAGATCGCCAAGCATGTCAAGCTTAGCATGAGGGAGAGCTTACTCAACAATCGTCGCGCTGCTTTCTTAGAGAATCATCATGCCTCCTGCCGTCATGCATCGATAGGATTGGCCTTAAGACTTGCCGTTAATCAAATTCTTTATACGTCTTCACGTACATTTGGGTGATCGGTATGAATTGTCAACTCACAAATGAGAATATTCCACGGACAAGTGGAAAACTAGGACGAGGCTCGATCGAGATAGAATTGCAACCGAGCATCTTAAATAGCATGTAGCTACCCTACCAGAGACTAGTCATCGCTGCGGAGTTACACCACAAAAGTGGGAAGGTATCATCGGAACTCGGGGCGATAAGAGGTCTAGAAGACGGTAACTTCAGATCAACACACCTAGATTGCTGCATGCCCGCTATCGCTTTGGTGCTAGGGAGGGGAGGGTGTGACTATTGAGATCAAGAGGACGATGCTGAGACCATGTATGGCTTTGCATCATTCATGCACTACGCTTTACTCACCCCTCGAGGTCGCCTTTCTGACGCTCAAGACCACAAAAAAAACTGAGGAAGGAGACAAGATGGGGGCCAGGGTGTATGTAGCGCTATGCTCAAGTAAGAGCCCGTCGGTCTTATACACTCTGCCCGAAAGACATGAATGAGGACTATGATGGGTACATTGCCAATCACCGAAACATTGAGGACGGAGACCGTAACAGAGCGTGCGAGTCGATGGTCGACCTTGTTTGCTCAGTCTAAATCCCATACCGAAATTTCCTCTCCAAGTCTCCAACACCAGAAGTCACCCTATCCTTCGTTCGAATTCCAGTCACTCATAGACAATCTACTCCTAGAACAAATTGGACAGCAACAGGAAATTCGACGAACTTGACTCTCCTTTCTCACACGAGCCTCCCAGCTCATCACCAACCCTCAGGCTTCTTTATCGAAGAATTTAATTCTTGACGCATGGCTTCCTCAGAAGGATCGACATCTTCAAAGGCAGAAACACTACCGATAATAGAAGAGCTCAAGAAGAAGGAGCCATTACTGCCGCCGCACATCACAACGTACTTCATCGCCGGAGGCATCGCAGGCGCTGCCAGCCGCACCGTCGTCTCGCCTTTAGAGCGACTCAAAATCATTCAGTATGTCTCTCCCTATTCTAGTCCACCTTATCTGTGCCTCGAACTGAGTGGTGATCTCGTGCATCCGTCAAGACAGGTGCAGCCGAAACGTTCCGGTGCTGGAGCCTACAATGGAGTATACCGGTCCTTGGTCCGAATGTGGCAGGAGGAAGGCTTCAAAGGCTTTATGCGAGGTAACGGTGCAAACTGCATCCGGATCATCCCGTACTCTGCCGTCCAGTTCACCGCCTACGAACAGCTCAAAAAGGTGAGCAGCGGTTGCTCCTATTTTGCGTGGGGCTGGTCGCTGTCTCAGCGCCTCCTCCCTCAAGCCACATGGGCGAGAAATGCTGACCGCCGATCCCCCTCTATAGTTCTTCACAAAAAACGGTACTAGAGAGCTCGATACCCTAACCCGACTGACTGCAGGAGCTCTTGCTGGGATCACGTCAGTCAGTGAGTCGCCTTGCACACGTTTTCCGTGGCTGTCTGGTTGGGCGTGTGTTTCCCGAAACGCATTCTGATCTGTTCCCCGACCCCTGTTCCACGTTACCCTTCCGACGACAGCGACGACCTATCCCCTCGACCTCGTGCGCGCGCGTCTTTCTATTATTTCGGCATCTCTGGAATTTGCACATAATCAAACACCAGCAACCGTTCCGTCTCTGGCAGCAACAGCCCCTTCGAGTTCCACGGCATCAACGGCTGCTTTGTCCAAGATCGCTCCTTCGACTTCGGCTACCCCAAGACCTGTACCCCTAGCAGCAAATTTGTCGACATCTGCTGCCTCTCATGTTGCCGCCGCAGTCTCTGGAAGTGGAGTCACTAAACCGAAATTACCCGGGATGTGGGAGATGATCGTCCTCGTCTACAAGGAAGAAGGTGGGATTCGCGGGCTGTACCGCGGTCTCATCCCAACAGCTGTTGGTGTAGCGCCATACGTTGGTATCAACTTTACCGCGTACGAAACGTTGCGCATCTTTATCACTCCGCCGGAACACAAAAATTCAGTACCACGAAAACTGTTGTGCGGCGCCTTGGCTGGATCGATTTCCCAAACGATCACTTACCCTTTGGATGTACTCAGACGGAAAATGCAAGTCGTTGGAATGAAGGCTTCTTCCGGCGTAGGTTCGCTGGGTCATAAGTATAATGGCGCCTGGGACGCGATCGCGGTCACAATACGGACGGAAGGAATACAAGGAATGTACCGTGGCCTTTGGCCCAACCTACGTGAGTACATAAGACTGCTCTCTCTTCGTCGTATACTTGATATTAATTGTCGATTGATGTTTTCAGTCAAAGTCGCGCCAAGTATAGCAACTTCATTCTTCACCTACGAACTCGTCAAGGAGGCCCTACTTTAATACTCTATCTCCCATCACTTATTTTACCGTGCATCTTTCTTCACTATCCTTCGAATTCCAGGCATATCTCACTCCTTCCTTCTTGCTTTACATCTGCTCGCATGCCCAATGACTTTCCCAATCACGTTTTGCTCGAACCTCGGCCCGGGACCCCGCAATATACTCAGAATAAATCCCTATGGTGTATTTTACCTAATTGTAGAAACTTTCTGTCAATCTGGCTGACCGGCCATTGACGTCGTGGTTGAGTCGCAGGGTGGGCGGAGATCTCAGCTGAATTGCTTGCGATCCTGACCGTTATAACCTCGTCCGCTATCACCTCTGGGTAAAAACCAACCACACTCTGCCCTCCTTCCCCCTCCGACTCATCAACACTATGGAAGGGGAAGGCGCTCAGCAGCAAAAGCAGCCACAGTCACCACAGCAGCCAAGGCCGACGCTGGAGAGCGATGGCACAGCACAGGGGACGACCCCGACCTTCGTTGGTGCGACCCCGACTCCCTTCATCTACCCTATCCGCTCGCTTCTTGGTACCGTTCAGCCAGCACCAGCTCAACCCAAAAGTAACATCGTCGATCCTTCGGTCTATTCCGAACTCGCTGCCTCGCTCCAGCGTGAACTAGCAGCAAAGCGAGCAGCTCATCCAGGACAGGGCGAACCCGGCACGAGCGGCACCCCCGCGTCCAGCACTGTGGCGAGTGCGGTACCCGGAACGCAGAGGCAACAGCCTAGCGGGGCCACGACAGTCACGACCGCGACGTTCCCTTCGACGTTCAACCTACCCAACAGAGTCAGCGAGTATGTCAGGCTGTCATCAACCCAGGACGGTACCGTGACTCCGAGCCCAGCGCCGCCGGCACCCCCCACCCAACTGAAGACGTGGGATGCAGCTACTGGAGAGGAAGGCACCGACGCTGATACCGAAGCGGAACCCAAAGGGTCGTCAAGCAATAGCAAACGACCTTTGGGCGTGACGATCGAAGAGAGCACCTCCGATCTTTCATCCGAATCGGTCTCGTCTCTCGTCCGCCTTCCCCCTGCGCCCACAGTGAAGGAATTCGACGAAGATGTCACTCATCAAGCTTCGCAGACGAACGAACCCAGTACGCGGACGCTATCTCAGCATCAGCAACCTTCGGGCAAAGAATATCAAGGACCCCCGGTTACCGTCCGTCTCAAGTATCAGCAGGACGAGAATGGTCACCATCATGTTGTAGGTCGCGAAGGAACGTTGACGAAATGCGAGGATGAGGTGATTGCCGTGCAGACCTGTTTTTCTATCTTTATTCTCACATTATGACGCAGCCTATTCGTGCCCCAGGAGCTGTCCAATCTTACGGAGTTATTATCGTCCTGGAAGAGGACATAATCGAAGGGCGGCTTATCGTTCGGCAGGTGTCAGAGGTATCTGCTTTTCCTTCAACTGGAGTAATGGATGGTTCGCTGACTGGTTGCGTTGTAGAACGTCCACCGAATCTTGGGCCTTAGCATTCCATTCCTCTTCTCTCTCGAGTGCTTCTCAGACATCTTCTCCTACGAACAAGCCGAAGTCCTCTGGAAACACATTACATTCCTCGAAGATCTCAATCTTCCTGACGATGATGAGGAGCCTCTACCATCGCAGAGCGCGTCGCAGCGACTGGCAGGCGATGTTACCCCTCCGCGACCTGCAAGGGTGCTCACTGGTCCGGAGGTCTTCAACATCAGCGGCCAGGGCGAACCAACCTCTCCTGACGATTCCACTCCTCGAGCAAAATGGAGATGCTGGGTCGCGGCTCATAGGCCTATAGTCCCAAAAGGTCCTCGAGGACAAGGTCACCCTTCAGAACCGCCAACATCCTTCTCCGCAATGAAGGCCGAAGGGGACGCTGAAGATGAATCGGCTGCATCCTCGGAACTCGCCCAGATTCCTAGCTCAGATCCAGCGAACGACTATCCTCGTTTGGTCGTCTTGGAGTTTGAGCTGGAAAACGACGATGAAAATCCTCTGTACTCGCGAGAAGTCTTCCAACTCAATCGTGGATCTGGAACGGCTGGTTCGAGGACTAGCGCAAGCGAGGATCCTTCGGCAAGAGGTGAAAGTTCTGGCGGTAAACCATCAACTGGCACTCCAACGACCTCAAGCGCCACCACGACTACTCCAATGCCGGGAGACGGGCAATCCACGAATGTAGACGGGTTACCTCCTTCAGCTCCCCTGACGAACGCAGCGCTTCACGCTCTCGACGATGCCATGGCCAGGGCGCAAGAAAGTGAAGGTCAAACACCAATACCGAACATCCCTCCTGCAGGTCAAGTCTTCTCAGCGTTAGACTCCCCAGACGATCGGGTGGTCTCCGCTAGCTCTGTCTCGGACTTCCTCGGAACTCCCGTAGATGAAGATATAAATCAGCGCGGCTTGTCCGGCGATCAGACTTGGTATCCCTCCATTGACGACATCCACGAATCTACTACGAGTCGCTCAAAGCCTATCAAGGCTCTGGAGAAGATGCGCATGATGGCAAGGGGATTCGATGGCAGTCCTCGTCGGTCTCCAGCGTTCCGTAGGCTAGCTGGTGGTGCGTCGTCTGCTGGATCGGGCTCGAGCAGGAACCGTGCATCTCCTAGCGGAATGCAGCCTGGGGAATCTGGGAGTGACGGCTCGAGAATGTCAGGCGATACTCCGAGCGACTGGTTCAGGAGTCGAGGCGGGTTTGCGCGACCTTCTGGCAACGTCGGCACCATGGACGTCTTTGCTGTCTTGGCAGAAGTCATTGAGCAGCTGGGCGAAGCCGCAGATCTGGATACCTTCCTAAAGAGTTGCGTGGGGGTTATGAAGGACTTGACCCAATTCCATCGAGTGCTGATTTATCAGTTCGATGAGGCCTGGAATGGACAGGTAACTCCCTGCTTCAACTAAAGCATTCTTTTCCCCAGAGCTAACACGACCCACTGTAGGTTGTTGCGGAACTTGTGGACTGGTCGGCCTCCCACGACCTATTCATGGGTTTGCACTTCCCTGCATCAGATATTCCCCCTCAGGTAAGAGCATGTCCATTTCCACGACAGAGTCTAACGGAATAAATGCGTTTGGCTAGGCCCGAGAGCTCTATGTCATCAGTAAGATATTTTGAATGCCCGCGGTAAAATATTTGCCACTCACTGTGATATCTATCTACCTCTAGACAAAGTCCGGTCTCTGTACGACCGCGAACAGCCAACATCCCGTCTCGTCTGTCGGGATTGGTCTGACTTGGAGCACCCTCTCGATATGACTCATTGCTACCTCCGTGCCATGAGCCCTATACATGTCAAGTGTTCGTGGAACGATCTCGAAGTTGTGTCGGGTGGATCACACTGAATCCTTTCCGAATGACAGATCTCAAGAACATGGGCGTCCGTGCATCCATGTCGATCGTCAGTCGTTTCCTGGTATATATCCACTTACCAGTTGCTAATGAGACTGATTCGGGCCCATTAGTCAATCACGGCATTTGGCAAGCTCTGGGGTCTTATAGCCTGCCACTCCTACGGTTTGTCGGGTATGAGGGTTTCGTTCCCGGTCCGACAGATGTTACGGTTACTCTCCGACTCGATCTCTCGCAATATCGAACGCTTGAGCTATGCTCAACGACTTCATACCAGAAAACTGGTGGGTATCCCCAAATGCTCAATCATATCCCGATTCTGAGTTATGTCGTTCAGATAAGCACCATCCCTACCGACCACCACCCGACTGGATATATTGTCAGCAATGCAGAAGACCTTCTGAGCCTCTTCAGTGCGGATTACGGTATACTCGTCATCGGCGAAGGCGCAAAGATCCTTGGACCGAACAACATTGGCCGAGAGTTACTGATCGTTGCGCAGTACTTGAGAATGAAGCAGTTCGCGTACGTCGCTGATTTGTACTCAGAGGCTCATTCACGACAAAACTGACCATTCAAATTCAGGCTCATCCAAGCATCTCAGTCTATCGCGCGCGACTTCCCAGATTTGATGGTCCCGTCGTTGGACGTCCTCTCCGGCCTTCTTTATGTACCGTTGTCCCCTGGTGGCCGTGACTTCGTTTGTTTCTTCAGGAAAGGTCAGATGAAGTGAGAGCGATTTGAGTAACAGTCGAGAGGTGGCCGTTTGCTTACGTTCACCTACGCTCAGAGATGTCATCTGGGCTGGAAAGCCACATAAACCTGGTGAGGAGGCGACTGCATCATTAGAGCCACGCACGTCGTTTAAGGTAAGTGTGTAGTACTCGCTAATATGTTGATGGGGGCTGAGCCATGACTTGAACCGCAAGGCTTGGGCTCAAACGGTTATGGGTCGGTGCCGATCCTGGACGGATGAACAACTAGAGACTGCCGGCGTTCTAGCCCTTATCTATGGGAAGGTAAGTAGTTTGCACTGCGGCTCTTCCGAGCGTTTCCAGTCTTCTGACTTTGGAACTACCACAGTTCATTGAGGTGTGGCGTCAGAAGGAGAATGCCGTCAAGTCAACGCAGCTTGCTAGCTTGCTGCTGACCAACGCCAGTCACGAAGGTAGAGCTTTATTGATGCTGCGTGACTTGAAACTCACACCCCGCTATACAGTACGCACTCCTCTTAATCAGATTATTGGATTCCTCGAGCTTGCTCTCGAGTCCAATCTGGATGACGAAACGCGTAACAACTTAGCACACGCCCACACGGCCTCGAAGGTGAGTGTCATGATTGACTCTACTTTACTTGTGTCTCACAATCACTTTCAGAGCTTGCTTTTCACCATCAACGACCTCTTAGACCTGACACGCCTCGAATCCGGCCACCTTACCCAGTTCAACGACACCTTTGATCTCATCGCTCTCATCTCCGAATCTTGTGCTCCATATGTGAAGGACGCGCATCGAAAGAGCCTGACGTTCGATATCGTGACGTCCGGCTGCCCTCAATGGGTGATGGGAGACTCGCGCAAACTGGCATCCGTAATATCAAACCTCGTGGCGAACGCTGGTAGGAGTAGATCGAAGACAGGAATCTTGAATTTTCCTGACGATATTCCTTTAATTTTTAGTCAAATATACTGCGGAAGGTGGCGTTACGGTGGAAGCGAAGCCATTCCAAGAACCGGAAGGTCTTCGGGATCGCGAGACTACGGAAACCACCAAGGCGGTTGCCATAGAGATCATTGTCGCCGATACCGGCTGTGGGATACCCAATCATACACTCGAGGATATCTTCCGACAATTTGAACAAGTCGAGCGCCCAGAGGACAAGATCTCGCTGGAGACACCCATGCCAAGCGACAAACCATCCGGCTTGGGTACGTGTCTACTAACGACAGAGAATTTGACTTGCTTAGGTGTTCCATTCCGTAGGTCTTGGTTTGGCTGTTGTCGCTCGAATTGTTGAACAAGCTGGAGGGCAACTTCGAGTGGACTCTGGCCCAGGAGGTTCCCGATTCTCCTTCCTACTTCCATTCACCCTTCCTGAACACAAAGGGCATCGCGCATTCACTAGTCTCGTCTCGTCCAGACCTGGAAGTCACACCTCGGGTACTAGCGAAGTTGAAGATTTCGTTTCCGCGATTTCCGCTAGTCACATGGGTCAAAGCGACAATCGTGAATCACAGCCTGCATCAGTTCAACGACGTGAGCCCGTTGCCGTACAGTCTGGAGAGGGCGTTTTCCCTGTACAGGATTCAAGGACTGGCGTTCGGGGTGTCAAGCTGGATTCTTTCTTCCTGGACCGGGCTGCGGTAGAGACCCGAGAGTCTGCCGCCCTAGAAGAGAACGAAGCCCCAGCGATAGAAACGGCGGAAGTTGTCCAAGCGGCCACTGAGGAAGAGCATGAGGGACCAGAGGTCATTGAGCAAGAGGAAGAGGGATCTTCACGCCCACCTGGTCAGCTCAGGGTTCTAGTCGTTGAGGTAAGGCTTTACTGCTGGCGGTTGTGGATGATACTAACTCGCAACTCCTTCGTAGGACGACAAAATCAACTCCACTCTTATGCAAAAGAGGTTGACGAAGTGGAATCACATCGCAGTTCCGGTGATGAATGGCCAGGAAGCCAAGGACACCATTGAATCTGACTTCGATTTTGACTGCATAATGATGGATCTCCAGTAAGTCCTGCCAACACTTTCCGCACAAATCAGAGTCTTAGTTTGCCATTAGAATGCCCATCCTCGATGGCTACCAAGCCACCTCAGCTATTCGCTCATTTGAAGTAAGTAGCAAAAGGACATATACAAAAAGCCAACCGCTCACTCGATCAACACACCATTAGGAGCAAGCGAAGCCGCGACTGCGCCTCAAATCCCATCGCTTAAATGGACGCATTCCAATCTTCGCCGTCTCCGCATCGTTGACTGAGGACCAACGCGCTGACCTCTGGGAGCTAGGCCTTGATGGCTGGTTACTCAAACCAATCATGTGGGGTCGATTTCAGGACCTTCTCGAAGGAGTCACCAGTCTAGACCAACGGCGGAAAGATATTTACCAGACTGACTCATGGGAGAAGGGAGGTTGGCTAGGATGGTATGAAGGCAATGGTCCGCAATGAAGTGTAGGTGTTGCGCTGGATTTCGCATCACCCTTTCCATCAGTTTCCCTATCTTATTCCTTCAAACACGGTGATAAACTCGGCAGTTTTCCATGCTTTGATAGTCCGAAACATGTATCTTTCAATAATTCACTTCAGTTGAATGTGACACAACGTCTTTCTAGACCTTGACCGCCATCGCTCGAGCTCCGAGGGCCTCGGCGGTCGGCTCAGCTACTGGAGTTCCTGCTGCTGCTGTTTCAACTGCTCGGAGCATGGTAAGCTCATTGAGGAGCGTTTGGTGGCGGTATGCCAGTCTTAAATTCGGGACATTCGTCTGTTTCCGGATGCAGTGAGTTCTCTCACCCGGAGCAATGGTTGAATCGCCTGACCTGGTTGATGTTATTTCCAGCAGCGCCAGGAAGGTACCACTTTTGGCCGAGCCAATGCCGCTTAACCTCCATTTCGAAGCCACTCTGGATGACAGAGTTCCGAGCCAGCTCGGCCAACGAGCTTTGTGAGAGCTTGTATATCTAAGAAGATCATCTTGTTAGCGCGGTTGCAAGCTGTTTAGGAAGGCTCACATGAGCGGCCACGCTGTACTCCTCCAACAAAGGTTCCTACCGTAGGAACATCAGCAGAAGGCCTTTACATGATGAACTTCGAAATACCTTTGTAAAGTGGAACTGCAAAGGATCGTCAGTACTAAGACTGACATTCAATCCCGTCTTGAAAAACTCCGTTATCGGGTTTCGCTCATAGGTAAGGAAAAGTGCATTATTGCTCAGAGGACTCATTGCGACGCCAATCTGCTTGAGGTAGAATAGGTATTGCAGTGCAGGGACCTTTCGCAGGAGAATTCCGTGCGAGATCGAATGTGAGGTGATGAATGCAGATGTCAAATGATCTGGGTCACCCGCTTCACCGCAGTGAGGGCGAAGCACAAACGTATCTGGTTGAGAGCGGGGTAAGACTGATTGCCATTGGTCGAAGGAAAGGTTCTTACTGAAGCCTCGCTTTCTTCTCCATCCATTCAAACTTGAAATGCTAGCGTACATGTAGTAGATCCTGAAACCAGATTATTGATAAGCTTCGCGCATCGAGCAGGGGATACACGTTACAAACCAGTAGCTGTATGGCGGATTCTGCTGGGTATCCCACTGAGATGGGTACGGATACTTCTTGTAGATACGACGCTCGACTTTGGACTCGTCGTCTACACTGTCGAATCCGATGACTCGTTGCAGAAATAGGTGAAGCTCGGGAGCTGACGATGGATCCTTGGTGACGTCGAACAACGGCTGGAACACATCTACGGCACGCTTCAGTATGCGATTCGAATCGAGGGGAGCAAGAATTCGCTTACTGAGAATGACTTCAGAGAAGTTTTTGACTTGGCCATTTTTGCGGTAGACGTCGTAAAGTCGAGGAACTTGGATGAGCCATCGCACGTTGTGAGAGTATAATTTGTGGTTGACAACCCATTTTGCAAGTTTCTCCCACTCGTCCTTCGAGCGACCGTAGATGCTGATCCGCCATTCGACGTTCTAGAGGTAGCATGGTACATGGTAAGTTAGACGACGGCTTTTAGTGGGACAAGTCTTTTCGGACGGACCTGGTACTTTCCCTGCTCCAAGTCTCTCATCAACTCTATTTGTAAATTGATCAGCCGAACAGCTGTTTTGTGTTCCACTTCGAACCGCACCCTTTGTCAGCTCTGCAAGATAACGTCCCTGAATAAAGTTGTCGGTCTTGAGGAATATCTCTCGCAATCTGCTTTCTCCGATGGGATTGTATTTCAGGTTAAACTTGTCGAAGCGGTGGAACGAGTCTTGATGGGCATGCATGTCAAGGGTATCGATGGACAGGTCATACGCGGTGAGGTTCAGAGACTGGAAGACTTGTGATAGAGTAAGTTCAGCTCCGTCTCTGAAAATAACCACATCCTAGACCAAAAAGAAAGCTTTGATTAGGATTTCGAAGTTACCAGGTATGAGTTATGTACTTACATCAGGGCTTCTCTTCATCTTCGATTTGATAAATCGTAACAAATGTTTCTGGTTCATGCTACTGGAGTGATGAACGTGTGTATCAACTTTACGAGTGTTGTAAAAATCCCTGTTCGAGCACCGTTCAATATTGTCGCGTATGTCTTCGATAAAGGTATGCCTACCTATGTGGCACACGCTACGGGACCAGAAGGGTTAGTGCAGCTTTATGTCAGCCAGGAAACAGGAACGGACCTTCATATCGGCCATCTCTTGATATTCGTTCAAAAGGGAGTAGAGTGTGAATTTACTGGACAGATACTTCAGTCTCCGAAAAGCGAAGCTCTTGGCTGGACCGTCCGCAATTACGCCAAGGATGTAGTCGAGGTCCATATAGTATTCTCTTATAGTTGGCACCTCAAATGCTGGCTTCGCACCTTCGGCTATTACAAGATCTTGATTAGTCGGACACTATATCGTGCTACGGCCGTCAGCTAAAGCTCACTCTCGATATCCTCGTAGACTTGCAGAACCCCTTTTTCGTCCATCTTGTAATCCCAGGAGTCGGCACCAGGTATTCTCAAATGGCTCGGTTCAAACTCGTCACCGTGTCGGAGAGGCTGAGGAGGTGCCCCGGGAGTCGGAAGATTATCTGGTCGCCAGTGCCAGTGCGGTGGCGGGGGCTGGGGGTAGACCTCCCATGGCTCGAAAGGGCTCTCTTCTGCAGGGACCAAATCATTCGGGTCGACGTCTGGGCGAACCCCCGATACTCCGTATATCTTGTCGCCGTTGTCCGATGCGAAGCCCTTGAAAACACCGTCATAGTCTCGAGGGTTGTCGCCGAGACGCTGGAGAGACGCTTTCATAAACTTATCTCGAATCTCGAGACATTTCGTGAATGACGCGTATAGCTCCTTCAGCTCTGGGGTGAGAGGGGGGTCTTCGGTATGCGTAATCAGTGACGGTGGTCGCGGTGATGTTAGAGCGGAACAGGCTTACGGCCGTGTTGAGCTTCAGGGTTCTCCATTAAGAGCTCGCTCATCTCATCTGGCGCATGACTACGAGCCCATTCCGCTACATAATCCTTCTTCATATTATCTCCAGGAGATAGAGTCAGCTTGCGCGGCGCCTCTATGGCTGAGGCATCCTTGTTAATGACTGAAGGTGCACGCGACCGCGACTCCTCAGACAGAACAGATTGGGTCCCCCATCTCGTCGGTTGCAGCTACAGTAAGCGATAAGCATCTGGATAAAACAATAAGCGGGACTCGCCGTACGTTATGCATTGTTTTCTCCTCGCGATAGTCAAAAAAGCCATCTCGCCCTTCAGTATGAGGGATTTCAAACCCTGTTGAGTCGCTGTTTGGAAGATGGTCAGGCGTAAGAGGGGTGGGAGATCTCGTTTGTTCTACAGGTTCTCCGTTTCCTAAATTCACCAAAAGCTCTGCCTTGGGAGTATTGTCCATCGGTTGAGATTGTGGTCGAACTTGGTGAACCCGGAGGCGGACTCACGGACGGGGATAAATGTGCGTTAAACCCGGCTTGGTCAGCGGATTTTCACAGCCCGAGAATCCTAGTGGAAAGCGAATCATCCGAAGCGCACTAGCTAAAGCTGCCAAAAGCTGCTGGAGACGCGGAGCCCTGGAATTAAAAACGCTCGACAGCCTTCCTTCGAACTCTTGAACTTCATGTGATCATCAAATTCCAACGCATATAGAGGTTTGAGATGCTATACGACATTCACGATTGTGAAATCTGCACAATAATTTTCCCGCTATTTTTGTTTTGCTCCATCTCTCGATGAGCATCTTGTATCCCATCCCATTTGTATACCTGATATCATGCGAACTCACGAATCAGCTACTCTTCCGTGACACTCCGTCGACTCCTGACCAACCTTGTGTACATAAATTCTCAAGTGGCCTTCCTCGCCGTGTTTGCTATTGCACCCCTCTATCGTATCCAAGACGTCTCTCTTGAATCCTTGAATTAGGTCAACCTGGTACTGTTGACTTCGGCTTCGCAGAGTCGATCCCTGAATGCGAAGACGCTTGTACAGAATTGGGGTAATCTCCGCACCTGGAGGCATTGAGCCTCCGCCAAGTGTAGCCAAGAGGACCATACGGCCGTCAAGTGCCAGGGACGCGATGTTTTTGTTCCAGTAGTCCTAGAGAAGCCGCCCAGTTCGCTAAGATCGGTCAGCTCGGTCGGATTCACGGATGTACTCACTTGAGCAATGAAATCCACAATGACATCAACTCCTTTGCCTGAAGTAATCTCACCGACTCGCTTCGAGAAGTCCTCGGTCTTGTAATTCACTGCATCGGTAGGGGCCAGAGGCATCGACTTGAGAAACTCGAGCTTTTCCGGAGAGCCGGCAGTTGCAACAACGTGGTTTCTTCAGAGATAATGAGCAGGTGGGAAAAGGTGTTAGGGCTGCAGGCGATTATATCCCTAACGACTTGTGAAGGACTTACGCTTTGAAGAGCCTTGCGAGCTGAATTGCCGCGATACCGACGCCTGAGGCACCAGCATGAATGAGGATGTTATCTCCTTCTTCGATGTTTGCAATCTTGACCAGTGCTTGGTAAGCGGTAAGCCATGCCTCCGGAATAGCTGCAGCATGCTCCCAAGAGAGTTTCGGGAGTTTCGGAAGCAGCATCCCCGCATCAACGAGAACATACTCGGCATAGGCCCCCTAGTTTGAAAGATACTTAGCAGATCTTGAGGAAACCTAGTCCTTTAAGACCCACGCCATAGGCAAGCCCGAAGACCTCATCTCCTTAGTGGAAGCTGTCGACGTTGGGTCCAAGCTCTGCAACTGTTCCTGAAAACTCGACTCCAAGTATCTCAGTTGTCCCAGGAGGAACGGGATATCTTCCTTCTCGCTGCCTAAGGTGTAGGGTCTTCAGCCTAATTCTTAGTAATCAAAGAGATGACAGGAAACCTACATTATGTCCATGCGATTCAACCCGAACATCGTTACCTATGCACGAATAATCGGGATACACCCAAGTCTCTCGGTCAAACTAGTATACAGCTTGTCCGACTCCGAGCGTATGAATGCACCTTGACTAAGACCTGACCGGGTAGCGTGAGTTGCGGTTTTGGGACATTCCCGATCAATAGGTTCTCGATAGGGCCTTTG
This sequence comes from Tulasnella sp. 427, assembly GCA_019633495.1. Taxonomy (NCBI): domain Eukaryota; kingdom Fungi; phylum Basidiomycota; class Agaricomycetes; order Cantharellales; family Tulasnellaceae; genus Tulasnella; species Tulasnella sp. 427. Next base: position 29,764 of record WSUD01000049.1, on the reverse strand, counting down.
CCATCTTTCACGATGATGGCTCTCATAGATTGGTTTGCTGCCATGAATGAGTGGGTAGAGTGAACGTAAATGGAACACTATTGGAGCTTGGGTCTAATAGCGGGAGTAATCACGTGAATGACGCAACAGTATAAATAAAATAGACAATGCGAATCAAGACTTTACGGGAGATATCGTTAGGAAAGAGGGTAGCTTTGCGATGACAATTTCAAGGTTGATAGACACATCGTATCTTTACGACCAATTGAATACAAACAGATTTCGCAGTCATGCATTGGTGTGCAAAGGACTTGTACTATGCACTGCTATGAAGGTCCATCTCACCATGAATGATCTCGGAAGTAGGTATGGACGAAGTGCAGACCCATCTTCGTCCATACCTATCCATCACTCGCCGGATCTTTGCCACTTCCTTCCACTTCAGTTCACGACGGATGTCAATCTGGCCCCTCTACAACCAATTCCCGCATTTCACGGTTACTTTTATGTCTTCGAGTGAAGCTGGTTGCAAGATTATTGGTAAGATCTTCCTCGTACCATGACTCATGGCTGCTGTCTGAGCAAGTTCCAGAGTTCTAAGAAGTCGCATACTCGTAGGGAGAATAGCTGACAAAGGATTCAGCGCCGCAGTTGGTGGAAAATTCTCACCACTCGCCCCTGATATCCGTTACCACCATGACCACCAAACTACCGACTTACGCGCCACGCCCGATACTGGATGACTTCCCGTCGTCTAAATTTTTAGTTTAGCAAAGGCACAAAAGCCGTTGTGAGACGACAAGCTGCCAACTGTGGCAACCGTTGCTAGCGTCGGTTCCGCACCCCCTCCTCCAGAGCTGCTTTCTGGCAGGGGGGTACCGACCCCCCTCCTTAACTCGAACTGAGCCCACATTGTTCGTCGCAGCCTGAATTTGGTAATTTACCCTGGATGGTGCCCCCATTTGAGCAAACTAGGGACTTCGCCAAACAAAAATAGGGTCCCATCCCGGTCACACACTGGAAAGATCGTAGGGATTCCTAAATCCTAAATTCGCTCTGCGGGAGATCGCTCGGTTCCCGACTTTAGCTCGCATAACAACCCGAATGGCGTGCCTTTGCTATTTCTAATTTTTTAGGCGACGGGAAGTCACCCACTGAGCAATGACGCTTGAGCAGAGCGTATCGTCCGCTTAAAATATTTGAGAAAAGACTATCCAAATTATCCGTCCGGACCAACTGACTTACCGTAAGCCCGTTCGCCGAGCGTTGCCTGACGACACGACAGCAACGCGCGGTGTCCCCAAGACTTCACCACGGAGACGAGACCGATTCTGTCCTTCGACAAGTCAGGGGACAAAGCTTTGTTGCGAAGAGCCCACCGCATGTTGATCTCGGTTACACGTGATCTGTATCTAGGATAAAAGAGGAACGAGGATCGGCGAGCATTGCACGTTGGCGGATTCTCGTTCCTTCTCCTTTCTGCTCTCTCAACCATTCTACAGCGTGCCGGACGCGCTTTTCTTTCTGCTTTTCTCTAGCATCAACTACACTTCTTTTTTACTTTACGGTCTTTGCTTGACGCAATCACTTTCTCGTTCCTTCCCTTATCAAAATGAGACTGTCATCAGTTACCATCCTGTTGGCCACAGCAGCATACGTCTCAGCGTACCCTTTACTTCATTGGAGGAAACGAGATGTCAATCCTGCTATCGTTCCCGACTTCGGATGGGAGAGTGGTGTCAACCCCACAGGTAAGACGACTGCTTGGAACAAGCGGTGTTGCAGTGGTCTGGCAAAGCTTAAGTGGGCACTTATTTCTCCGACCTCTTAGGCACTGGCGACTGCGATGGTGCACCGGGCACAAACGTCAAGATTCCCTGTTTCTGCCCTCCGCCTCGTGATGTCATGTTGAAGGTATGAGATTATCAGATTCGGCATGGGATCTCATTCACCCAGACATCCTACCGGATTGTTCCATAGGCGTTAAATGAGAACATTGCCGCTGGCTACAGCGTCAACAACACCGTCGTTTCATTCGACTTCCCAACCGACAACTCCATCCAGTCCGAGATTGCTCGTATCAATGGCGTCCTCGTCACTCTTCAGAATCTCAGCGGCCCTGGCGTTGGTTGCCCCGCGGCTTCGACTACCCTCAACGCGCGTCGTAAAGCTCTGCAGGACCAGCTTGCAAGTGGAAAAGTCAACGTTCCCGCCACTCCTGTCATAACGACCACTACAGTAAGCTCCCCAACTACTCCACTATCGAAGACGCTCTTGACTCAGACTATCGACTTGCACTCGCCCAGACGTCGACTTCCATAGCTGCCTCCACTACGACCGCAACACCCAGTGGTTCAGCTGACTTCCGTGCTCAGGTTGCCGTACTTGCTCCTGAGTTAGGTTTCCAGTCAGGCGTTAATCCAGATGGTTAGTCTTCCCTTCCTTCTCGGACCTGTATGTCACAGCTAGACTAAAAGTTTCTTTGCGCGTAGGTACTGGCAACTGCGACGGAGCAATTCCCGGCGGACCGAAAATTCCTTGCCAATGCCCACCGCCTCGGGATGAGTTCATCAGCCAACTTCAAGATAACGCCGTTGCCGGCAGAGCAGTCCATAGTCCTGACGGTCAAGGTCGACTTCCCCCTGGACGACAGCGTGGCAAGCAAGAAGGCTCGCATCGTCGCCAGTTTGATCACGATCCAGAACTTGAGCGGACCCGGTGTCGGATGCCCAGCGGTTTCAACGACTCTGTCTCAGCAGCTATCAGCACTCGGTTGAGCCTGTTGTATTGCCCCAATAATGGACTATTACGCTCTCTTTTCACCTTGGTACGATGCTAGTGTGCCTGCGGCTGTTCCTAATGCGTGGCGCACACGGTACGAACCTTCAGCTCGTACTTGGCTCGACACTCTGCATCCTCCCTCTCTCAAACACTCGGAAGATATTGACGACTCTTGCCGTCGGATATAGTTGGTCAGGCCTGGACCATCGAGTCTGCTCTATTTACATAGAGATTCAAGAGGAAGGGTTTATTAGTCACACTTGTTCAGAAATGTGCGAGGCACGGAGGCTAACGACATTCTGTGGCATATCCGTCAGAGACGTGGTCCGAGCAACCGACGGATACAAATCCGTTCCGCTCGGTGTCCACAGTCTGCCAGAGTGAAGGCTGAGGAGACAACATCAAGGGAACCGATGGTCGACAAACGCACGCATCGTCAAAACGTCATAGGAACGTTTTGCCCGTTCCGAAATAGGTTATACCCAAGCGATGTTGCTCGTATGCGGAACCCAAAGTAGTGAGCCGGTCGCCGCGAAACCTTCGGAGGTCCGCTTCGTACTTTTCGTTCGCGGCATTACAGCTTTATGGCCCAAACCTAATTGCGAGGCGGTTCTCCGCGACGCTCGAACGTGGAGTCTCTCTCACTAAGAAGAAGAGAAGGCAAGCTTTATAGCGCTTGTGGCTAAGTTCATACACTCTAATTTTCGCTTGTTGACCCATGAGAAGGGTGGAAAGGAGAGGAAAAAGGACTGTTAGAAAAGCGTCCCCCTCACCCAGTTAGCCAGCTCGACTCTTAGGTTTCTGTAGTCATTCTGAACTCTAGCTCCATCCTCGCTACTAAGCTTAATAGATTTTATTCTGAGAATAGATAACTCGAGATCCCTTACGGTCGAGGGATCGACGTGAGTAGTCGAATTCGGGGGGTCAAAGGCTTCTCGGACGCCCCTGAAGATCCAGCAAGTCCGCTGCGGCATAGAAAAGGCAGAGGATACTGCCAGGCTCTTGCACTGCCGGTATTCTTTACATTCCCCGATGCTCATTTCCATTTGTAGGATCAGGACAACTCCGTTTTGAACTCCGAACCGAAATCATCCAACCTCGGCGATGGAATCTCAGATGCCTCCCGATCATGCTTGGGCTTAAGATCAACACCGTTGTTATAGTCTATCAGAGATGCGAAATACCGATATCTCTGTTTCTATCAGGACATCCGAGGGAATGATAGGTCCCCCCGAAGGTAAGTCCGTTCATAATTCCTCTTTTGGACTCAAAGGAGCCCTAACCATCTTCTACTCACTTGGAGACCGAACTTGAAATTCGGCTCGCGGCGACTTCTTTATTCCCTCCATGCCGGGTTTTGGAGTAAAGGAGGAAGCAAAGTTTGTGGAGAGCTGTGTTGGCTTCTTGATGATGATGATCGAATTCCAGCTTCTCTTGGTAACACGTTAGAAGCCCCACTAGAAGTGGTACCCTCAGAAGAAGGATGCGAATTAGCCACCATCGATGATCCTACGTGCGATTGATCGTTCAGGCTAGCTGGTTCCCGTACTCGATCACCCACATGTGCAGAGCTGAGAAGGTGCACACACGAGGCTGTTGGCAAAAGCGGCCAAAGGATCGGACACTTGATTGTTAGACCTCGTAATCATTGTCGTTATCCATGCTGTCGAGTCGGTCCAGGGGGTAAGCGCTGTCGTCGAGCTCGGGCGAGTCTATGACCGGTGGGGTCCAATGGTCCTCCCAAAGGCTTGCCTGCTCTTAGAAGATGTTTCGCCTTTTCATTGCAGCTCGCTTCGAAACAGCCAAAGCTAAGCCAAGACACAAAGGACCCGGAAACACCAGATTGATTCGAAACGGACATGAAAGGAAAATCACTCGCCCGCGACTAAGCCAGACCCTTATTTGATTGTCGTTCTTCGAGTCACAGTGATGGTGTCGAATGTGGCGCTAGAGGATTGGCGCTCGTCTAAAACCCTAACGACCCAGAAGTCCCGACGTCAGAGTATGCGTCAATGAGGTGAAGGGGCTCTCGTCCCCCTCACAGTTTTTCGCTTTTCAGCGGACCGCGAAGTGTAACCTCTTCTTGACCGAGAATGCACCCATACTTTGAGAAGTAGAGCAGCCATACAAATTGTGAGATTGAAATACCCGTTGGATGCGTCGTTTTCTCTCTTGACCCGAACTTCTCCTAATAGGGTCAAAGAATGTGCCCATCTATTTTGGTGACCCAATTCAGTCCCCGTCAATTCTTGGGTGGTTGCTGCGGCGCGTACACAGCCCGGAGGCCGAGAACGACTATCCGCTAGTCCGTTGAGATGGACGGATGGATAGCATCCGCATGCTTGTATTTTTCTTGGGACCTCACCAATCCAAGCCATCGGGGTTAAACACCTCTGCTCTACCATCCATCCGTCCCCCAAGTTGACCGCTATATAGTTCACTCTCGAGTCAGTTTGCATTTATACCCTCGATGCCGCAATGGGGCACTCGGGCTTCCGGAGAATCGCGATCAATTCCCGGCCGCCAAGTGGCAGGGGAGAAGTCAAGCCGCTCCCACGGACCCACAGCATCCGCTGACCAACCAATTACCATCGTTCCCGTCTCCTTCCGTTCCGGGGTCCCGACCAAAAGGGAAAGAGCCAGAGATCGGTAACTAATTGCTTTTTTGTATCTTTAATCAAACTTGCCTTTCCACAGAGGGGCCTTCTGTTTTTCGGAGCCGGAAAAGTTTAAGGAGACCGCCAAATCCGGGGGGGGGCCCATATCAACCCGTAAGCCTTGGCAAAGTCCCCGTGCGTTCTTCGCTCTCCCTTTCTCTCCTTCCCTCCGACCACCTCTTGCTTCCTCTCCGCGCTCCCTTCTTGGAATCCACTCGATGAATGCTTGAGCTCACTGATGATCCAGCGTTCGCTCGGGAGGTGGTTATGCATGCTTGGGCTGTCAAATATCTGACGAGTCGGTGACGTTTCCCGAGCCCTTTGAGGGTGTTTATCGGCGAGGCACTGACGTCGAGATCTCACTCAATCTTAGTCGCAGGCTTCTCTCTCCTTCTTTGGGATCACGCTTGTACCTTTGACGACGAAGTCCGGTTTATGTGGCCGGCCCCGAGGTCTCTTGTGAAGTCTCTGTACTTGGGTGTAGGCGATTTCCTCGTCTGGACCATTTGAACTCTCACCGACATGCAAATCAACTGCATTGGATACGTAGAATCGGTACTTTACTCCTATAGCACAGGCTATTACGATATACCGTAAGTACTCCCCTCAGCGTCATTCGTTTCGACGGTCGGTCTGAGCTCCACTTTTACAGAGATGGTGTGGCCAGCCGGCTTTTCGAACATGGTAAGCGACTCGCCGTTCGCCCTCGTGTTTCGTAGACTGAAAAAAGGACCATCTTATTCCCAGTTGTAAGACTTCGCTCAATCGACGTCTAACTACCTTCAAGTTCCGCGAGCTCACGTATCACTCGCAACCCTTTTTCTATCAGCTGCAAGGTGTGGAACATGATCAATGGGTTCGCAGAAATAACCTGCATGGCGTCCCTTGATCGTAAGCAGACCCAGCCTCGTGTGCAGCATGCCTGTGGACAACTAACGAAGGTCCCGGTCGAAGTGCTCCTCCTCTTTAGACTGCATGCCCTCTGGGGCGGTCAACGCAGAATTGTACTGGGAACTTTTACGCTCTACGCTATCACGTACTCATCTTTGGTAGCATCGGGTGTGAAAGCCGCCATCCAGCTAACGCGTACGCCCGCCTTATTATCGCATGAAAGTACCGATCTCACCTGATGACATCCACTCTGCAGCGCATGTCCATTACTCCAAACTAGCCGGTATGTGCTCCTCGGACTATAGACCAACCCTGATGTCCGTGTTATGGACTTTCGCTGTGCGTGTCGTCTGGTCGACTTCAAGCGCGGGCGAAACTGTATATTGAACCGCTTGCGCGTCCAGCTTTTTTCCGAGACAGTCGTTTTTATTATGACTGTGATGAGGGCCATTCAACAACGTAAAGCCAACGCAATCCAAACTCCCATGCTCAAGAGCCTATACCGCGACCAGTTCTTTTATTATATCGTACGTCTGGCCTTCCATGCGACTCATCGCCCAAGACACGAGCTGAATTCATATTTACCTCTTTAACCACACTTATACGGAAAGATTATAATATGTGAGTTTGCTTTCCATCAAATCGAGACGAGTCTAATCGCCTTGGCATCCTTCAGTCGTTCGTGCATTCAATCTCATCATCTGGAACTTCTTACCCCCCACATTACTCTTTCTCGGCATGTTGTGAGTACTTCAACCCGACCTCATCTTTACGAAGTACGACTCATTCGGCTTGCGGTCTGCAGTTTCATCTGGGCACTCGTCATGGCGCTCGTCTCCCGAATCATGCTCAACCTGCGACGAGTCGCCTGCGAGAGCTCGTATACCAGCGAAACGTTCTTCGCGGAAACGGCTTACAGCACTGGCATCGTCTGGGCTAGAGGGAACTTCACGTACGACGGTTCGCCGACGCAGACGATCACTTCGGAGACCTGCCAGGAAGTTCCAGAGGCTTATGGCCTCACCCCCGGTGAAAACGACGCTGATGTTGAGGAGATTCAGCTGCAGGAGATTCCGAGAAGGGAGGTCGAGATTGTATGAGCGGCTTGTGTTGTGCATCACCTCTTGGCGAAGGAATCACGCCGCCTTTGAGGGACTTTCAAGGACTCGGATTCAAAGTTGCATTTTCCCGACGATTCAATGGTCTGCTTTTTTGTCACTTTCATTTACCGGAGTTCCGCTGCCCATGCCCATGTAACATTCCCAGTGTGTTCTCGCAATACTTCGCCCTTCTTGTTTTATTGTATATGTAGCCAATAAACACGATGTGTACATGCCCGTCCTTCGCATATATCATGCCGCCTGAGTATGGATACGTACACATAACGACGAACGTCTCCGTCGGTACTTCTGACAGGTGTTTTCTGCCGCGGCAGTAAGGACCGAACAGAAGGTATCACCAAAAGACGGGTCGAGACGAAACAAAGGCCTCCGCGCTGGTGGCAAGGCTTCCGTCTCGCCCATTGACGAAATCTCAGCGCCCAGGCAAAGTTTGGTCTCAGCAGGGCATTTGACGGTCATTGCCAAAAGGGGGTATATTGCCTTGCTACTCTATAGTCACTCCTACGTACGTCAGAAAGACCCTCGTCCTTGATGCTGACGGGAACGAGCCCAGGTTGGCCGCGTTCGTTGTTGATCACTTTGAAATCCGAGAGATCCGATGACGTGACCGCAATACTTATACAGTCCCCTCCAAGATTTCAATTGTGTACGAAAACCTTCCAGGTTAGTTCTAATTGGCGATAATGGCAGAAAATATAGCCGGCCGACTCGTCCTGGCCGAGTGCGGTCCGGCCCAAGGCAAGGTAAATTTGCCGTGCTCTGCCTCACCCCACCGCTTTCCAAAGCACTCGAGCTTCGTTGACGCCCAGAGACGACGAAAAACGAAATCAGTTGGAGATATGAAAGCACACGCACCACGTGGACAATCGATAACCTGAACTCCCCGTCTCATAGCGTACTCTCATTGGGTGGTGTCCTCTTACGTTGTTTGCCCGATCGCCAGCGCTCACATCACCTAAGCTGAGAATTCGAAGCTAGCCGCCTCAGACGCCTGAAATGGGTCTAGCCGGTCTACACTGCTCCGGCTCCGAGATCTGGTGTTCGCTGCCACTCCTTGATCATCCATCTTGCTTCCTCATCGCCAGGATCTGGTCGGTTCAAGGGACTCAAGCCAACCACTAGCTCTTTTACGTGAGTGGTTGGACCAAGATAAGAATCCGTGCAAGTGGACGGAGTGAACCATTAGATGAGCTAGGAGGCGATGGTGCCATCCCTTTGGGGCTGAGCGTTAACGATGTATTCAACCTGGATGGCTTTTGGAGCTGCGAGTCAGAGCGTTCTCGGTAGGTAGCTGGTTGTAAGTCGACGGCAATTGGCTCGGGTGCATTTAGAGTATTTAGTCTGCGATGTCTTTGTCTCCTTGTTTCTTGTCGTCGACCCCAAGACGACTGAGACACAGATCTCCACTGATGAAATCCGGGGGAGGGGGCAAGGGCGTTTTGCATTGCCATTTGTGCCGATGCAAGAACGATGTTCCGAGGATCTCAAGCCACCCCAAACTCGGCAAGAACCTTGCACGTTTGTAGCCCACCCCGTTTTGGAACTTGACATCATGGCCAGAGGAGGTCTCGCAGCTATTCCTCCTTGCCTTCCTGCCCACCTCGGCACGACAAGTTCTTCCACTTCGCAATATACATCCAATGGTTCTTCCCGGAATCTTTAGAAATCCTAATTCTTTCGAGCCTTCGATCCCCTGCTTTCTTCCTTTCCGTGGCCATTCTTTGGAGGCTTGAAACGTGCCTCGATGCTGGATCAGGGTCTGGACCAGCCGTCCGGGTCCAAAGTCTCACGGGACCAGTTATTCCGAATAGATCCTCCAATCCCCGTTGACTCCGCCCTATCAGGCCCCTAACTCAATTGGATGCCGGAATCACGGCCCAAAGATCATAAAGGCGTCAAACGAGGCTTCGGAGCCCTTGGTCTCCCAATCGCTCGCTTCAAATACCACACGCCCCTGCCAGCACCCCACAACGACTCTACTCTTCTTCCCACTTTTCCCGCCGGTTCAGCACAACTGTCCGTCCTCAACGCTACTCCTCGTCAAGAGTCTTTTAGTACAGCATCAAATGAATGTCAGACCCGACTTATGACTTGGATCATGTGAAGCAGCTTATCATGCATGCGGAGGCATCGCGATACGTGACAAGTGGGTCGCGGGACACCCACCCCCTTGGAATTCAATTTGCAGTTTCTGAATTGGAGGTCTATCCCCTTTCTTGCAGTGGCGGGGTTCACGATTCTCATATGGGACCACCTCTCGACGTTTCCGGACGAGGTCAAGTATATGTGGAGCGCACCAAGATCGTTCGTGAAAGCCTTGTATTTCTCAGTACGACTTTCTTTTCCCGTCGTTGAGGGGGGAATTGCGTGACGTGTTTCCCGTTTCCCCTGTTAGAATCGGTACCTCACACCTTCGTTCCAAGCTATAACGATTTATCGTGAGTACCTCCCTCTCGACTTCTCTACACAGCACACTGGTATTGACCGCGAACTGCGCGGATAGAAATGAGCCGACTGGCGGTATTTTCGGATATGGTGAGTCCGAATGCCGGTCTGGTTTCCCATTACTGGCTGACGTTCCTTCCTCCCCCACAGTAGTAAGCAACTCTGACCCTGTCGACTTCGCGGTACCCAATCTCATTCCCGCTCCAGCTGTAAATGGTCGATCAATGTCGGCGGGTTCATCGAGGTGTTCTCATTGGCGATCTCCGATCGTGGGTTTCCACACGCAAACCGTCCGTGCCCGGAAATACTGACACCCCTCTTCCTAGTGCTCCTCCTCTATCGATTACATGCACTCTGGGGAGGGCGCAGAAGTATTGTATACAGCACTTATGCACTGTACTTCATTGCCTACTCTTGTATCGCTAGCGTTGGCATGGTCAGCGCGATCGGACTGTATCGTACGTGCGAGATGGGTATTCATACAGCAATGCCAATGGCTAATTTTATACTCCCCCGCATTCAGCTCATCTACATTACGACCACTGGGCAAAAACATGTGCCTCCGATTACAAACCTGCAGCGATGACTGTAATTTGGTCTTTTGCAGTGAGTATCTCTCGATCTTCGGAAGGCCAAACGACGCTAACGTACCATTACCCTTCGTAGCTATTTTGCGAAATAGTTGTCTTCGTCTTGACTGCGGCTAGAGCTCTCCGTCTTCGCCAAGGCGCCCAGCTGCGGTCTCCAGTTGTGACCAGCCTTTATGGCGGTCAATTCATCTACTACCTCGTACGTGTCTCTCCTTTACTCCCTGTCGCGTTGCTTTGACTAATTTCAGTCTTTCAGATTATCATTAGTAAGCTTCATGATATCCATTCGAAATTCTTCGAATACTGACACGCGGGCGGCGTTTCTCCCATCCAGTTGTACGTGCATTTAATCTTGTCATCTGGGGTCTTCTCCCCGCATCTTTACTCTGGCTCGGCGTCTTGTGAGTGCCCTCCCCTTCGTTTGTCTTCGCTTCCGCAGTGATTCTTATATACCTATTCGCTCTCAGCTTCATCTGGGCGATGGTCACAACGCTCGTTTCACGCATCATGCTTCACCTCCGGCGCGCCGCCTGCGACCGCGCACAACCCGACGACACGGCCTGGTTCGGCGATACCCGACCGGTGATAACGAACTCGAGGATGGTCTGGGCGCGGAGGAACACCAACAACAACCTTACGACGACGATGGACTCGTCGCTTCATACGATCACCCACACCGAGGTGCCCGCCGCAGAACATCAAGGCGATTCGGACATGGAGGCCAACTGGATCCCAGACCACAGCCACGACAGCAGCAGTAGCTCTCCCCAGCAGGAACGTGATCGTGATGCTCCCATCGAGTTGAAGAGTTTCAAAGATCGGACGTCAAAGCTGTGGCCATGACGGAGTTCGCGTTCGGGTTTATTCTTTCCCTATTCAGTCAAACGATTCATTTTCTGGTTACTACTGGTGGAGGTGGATGCGAACAGACTTGATGGTTCATGCGGTTTCGGGAATTTTATCATTATATCATGTCACGTTTCTCGGTTACTCTCTTCTGTTTTTGTGGTTTCCAATGCAACACGCGTCGACGCTTCCAAGTTTCGGTGACGGGAGAAGTGGGAAGGATCTGAGCGCCCAATCTTTGGAGGATTGGCGATTACGAAGGATTTTGAGACTCTGACTTCATGGAGTCGGGTTCATCTTCTTATGTGGGTCTCTGGAATTTAAAGAATACCCTAAATGTCTCGACATATATCCTTTCATCCATAAAGGCGGTAACCGTGACACACGACGAGATTTACAGCAGTATTGAATCTGGAGGTGGTAAATCATTCCAGGTGGTGCCGTTACCTTTCTCCTTGCGATCTGGACGTCATTGGAATTAGCGCTAAACTTAGCAATATGCCGAATCTTTCGGACTTGCTAATCCCTTCACCTGACGGCCCCACCTGCGACAATTGCAAAGTATGGGCTGAATGCCCCATCTCCCCATGAGAGCCTCCGTCCCGAGCCGATGATCGTACTGGGCAGCGGCCGAAAGCATGGCCCCGCGTGCACGTTCGTTTGATCGACATGCGACACCCCCTTGTCTTGCAGAAACTTTTTTCCGAGTCTTTCAAAGTCCCTCAGCGTATTAATGTTTCGCTTTTGTTCCCACTCCCGTTCTTGCAACGGGTGGGATATCACTTTAGACCGATTTCTTGATGGAGCAGGCGCGAAGAACTTGAAATCTTAGTCACATCGTGCGTGCAGAGCTGGGCCGGTACCGGTATTCCCAGGCTTGGTCTCGGTGTCAGTTCTTCCACCCATCGGCTGGAGTCTGATTCTTTCAACGCCCTACTATTCTTATGTTTGGTCGTCACCGAGCGCAAACAAGGACATGTGGCGCACTTCTCTGATTCGAGGTGAGATTCATATGCCAACCGACGCGGACTGGGCTCACGACTGTCAAGCATCTGACGCGATTGATGAGCGCTCCACAGAACGCAGCATTCGGATTAGACTTGACTCCACCCTAAATGTTTCCTTCGAGGGTAGATTCGGAATGCGAAACCATCAGCAGTCTAGAGGTGCCAAGTCGAGCCAAAGGCCCGAAGATGTGTTACCAACTACAAATGGGCGGCAAACAAGTCAACCCTGAAGGGTCATGTGCCGTGCTACCCCAGTATAGGACGGAGACCTTTCTTTCGGGGACTGCCTGACCAATCCGATCTTTCCTCCAGTCCCTCGGTGCTAAGGGCATCCCTCATTCTCCGTACGCTTGGTGGACAGAATGATCGGCCTCTCGGCGCTGCCGGAAACCATCAAACCTTCAAATAGCACCAAGACGGTCAAAATCCAGTTCTTGGCTTTTTTCTCTCCTTTTTTACCCCCTTTCCTCGCTCGTTCTGCAGGCTTTCTTCTTCGCTTTCCGCCGTGCATCAGATGAATGGAAGGACAAGCAAGCGATGCTGCCTTGGTGCAACAGATTGCATTTCACGCCGAAGCGACGAGAGCCTTGACTAGTTGAGTAGCAATTCGTACCGCCTCACAAATTCAAGTCACGTTGACCTCGCCTTTCTTCTCAAAGTGGCGGGGTTGGTTGTACTCGTTTGGGATCATTTCTGCACGTTAGACGACGAGATTCGGTATTGGTGGACATCCCCGAGGTCACTTGTCAAGACTATATTTTTAATGGTGCGAGCCAATACCAAATCTTCCCGACTAAAGAGAGCCTTACCCGTGTTCTTCGAATGTAGAGCCGATATACCACCCCGCCTGCTCAGGCAGCTGCTGTCTACTGTAAGCACAGATCATCGACCTGTGGACAATCGGGATGTTCATCCGCGTCTCGTGCTAGTTATGAGTAGACTCGCAGTCTTGTCAAATTTAGTATGTACCAATTTGACAGGGCTACCAGCCGACGGCTCACGTTTTACTGTTGCTTGCTTCGTCAAGCGTATGGACAAGCTTTTGCCTATCTGCGCACACGACTATTGAACGGCCTTTTCTCTTAATCTTTTTAGGTGTAGGTTCACGATCATGGGCATCGGAGTTGTGGAAACCTGGTGCTTAGTCACCTGGGATTGTACGTGATCAAGCTTCATAGGCAGGTTCTGGAAACCGTGATTGACGTAGTGCTCTTCAAGTGATGCTTCTCTTTCGGTTACATGCTCTCTGGGGAGGACGTCGCAGTGTCGTCGTTTGCACTTCTATTCTCTACGTTTTGACGTATTGCTGCCATACTACGGTCGGCATTCTCAGTGCCTTTAAGCTATGGCGTTAGTCCCCCTCCCGCGACGTGTCGAGACCTACTTAGTGCTAATCAAGCTCTTTCTAGCTGAAATTTACTACGATGCTTATGCAAAAACGTGTGTTGCCAGACACCGACCTTGGTTGATGTCCATTCAGTGGTCTTTTGCGGTACGCACTGAATCTCGACACCACTAAGCATGGAGCGATGCTGACAACGGCGTTTCATTGCCGCAGCTGTGCAGCGAGACGACGGTTTTTGTTTTGACGGTCATCAAACTACTAGAGAATCGACGCTCTAACCAGATGCACAACCCGCTGATGGCAAGTTTGCACTATGGTCAGATTATGTACAATTTGGTGAGTTCTCGCTAAGCAACAACGGGGCGATTTCCTCTCATTTCTCATTCCCCTTTCGGCTCTGATAGGTTATCATCAGTAGGCACCTTCGCTCGATGCGCTTTTCCCGATCGTAGGCTAACCATGTGCCGTCGCTTTCCTAGCTGTTCGAGTATTTAATATCGTCATTTGGAACACGCTTCCGTCATCTCTCACATTTTTGAGCGTGTTGTGAGTCCATTGCCCGTGGTTTTTCCATCTCAGCGGTTCTCACTCACTCTTTAACCCAGCTTCATATGGGCCTTGATTACGACGCTGGTGACTCGAATGATGCTACTTCTCCGGAAAACGGCTTCCCTAAGCTCCTCAAATGAACCGACGTCGTTCTTCGGAGAGACCGCGCTCAGTACGCGTATAATCTGGCGCGGCGACCACTCGTAACCTCGGACCAAACAATGTTTTCCGGCGATTCGCAAACCGTCAGTGCTGACCCCGAGAGTACGTTCTGGAGTGGTGGCAGCGCCGAAAGGACGGAGGGGGTTGAACTGCAAAGCCTTCGGACGAGAGAGGGTCAGCTGGACAGTTGCAATGGGCTCTAGAGCGGAACGACGCTGCTCCTCTGATAGGGGCATCTAGTCATGGTGGCAGCGTAAAGTGCTACTAGTTTGCATGTAGAGTTTTACTGTATCTACCATTAATTCTGTTGCGATTCGGCTTCGAGGGGACGCTGTAGTCTGTCTTACTCCACTATACTCAATATGCCATCCTTTGCGTTGTACAAATATCACAGCCATATCCCAAAAGACTTGGTCGCACCAAATGAGGAACAGGTTTATGCATCATCGACAAATCCAGATCGGGATCGTCCGATTCAAATGCCGTTGCACCTCCTGCAAGCCCGTGAATTTAACCAAGAAGATCATATTCCATCGATATCAGGCTCGGGGTTCTTGATAAGATAGAAGGCCGGGTGCAGGATTGGGTGGTTGATGATGAACAGTCCCGCTTAATTTGAGCAGCTCGAAATCGCCATCTAAAACGAGAAATGGTCTCGAATGACTTCATTGCTTAGCTCTTCAACCTTCATCGTGGCCCAAACCACTCAAGCCTCTCAGCGATATCATACCTCGAACTTAAGATTTGCAGTTTAGGAAGACTCAAGCGAGATGCCTCAAGGAAATTCACAAAGAACCAAGCTGACCAGGATACTCTCTTTAACTCCCCAAACACATTTGAAATATGTAGCCCTCCCGGCCTAATAAGAATTACCAATAGCCTTCTCCTTTCCACTTTGAACAGAAAGGAGCGTCCCTTCCGCGATGGTTATCGTTGCACGTGGAGAGGAAACGGCGTTTCGGCGTGAGACATTAGTGGGCGGTGGCTTACTCCCAGAGGCTTCTCGCCCCTCAATCTATCGCCCAAAATGGAACTCATCTTCGATCGGATGACCCCGCGCTCCCCAGCTCTGCATTCCGTTATTTTCCTGTTTGCAATTGAAGCTGCACTGTATATGGGCTGAAAGGGGCCTCCTCCAGTTGAATTCGGATTCTCTAGGGATTGTCACCACCCGTCCAAGCCGTCATTTGCTCTTGCCGACAAACTGGATCTTGGCACTGTGGCACTCTCCAAATCTGGATGTGTATACAATTAACATTGCACCGCCGGATCGGCTCGGGTTACCCTAGATGCAATTGACATGCGCACTTTGATAATGCCACCGGAAATCGATAAATATCAACCATGGATTTATCAGCCATTTTTGGTTCAAGGATCGAGAGAGAAATTGAAACCCTAGCATTCGTTGGGATTTAGTCCCGCTTCTTCAGAGTAAACGACCGCGAATCAGCTGCTTGCCTGGTTCACGGCATTCAATGATGACGGGCGCATAGCCGAACTCGAATGCGCCGATTTGGAGCCTGGCCTTCGCAACGAATCTTGCCCTATCATCCGGAGTCCAATTATCCTGACTCCTGGTCTGATTGCGCCAACGTCCTTGATGAGTGACAGGTCGATGAAAATCCTGGATCAGCACAGCACGCCGATATGTAACGCCTTACCGGCCGGGTCTTTGCCTCACCCTCCTACTTGATCGAGAACAGTGGATAGGCTGACAAACATCGTTGAGTCCCCATCTTCTGTCACTAGCGATAAGGCTTGCTGGATCTTGGGACCAGCAGCAGTTGAATGTCAAATGAGGTCCGATTCTCTGTCATGAGAGTCTTCAGTGAGGGTCGGAATACTGAGCAAATGAGCTCCCTCACGATCATCTCTCGCTCATGATCGCATATTAAAATTAGAACGCAGGAATAAACCTATTGTGAAAATCGCCTCCAAGCCCGCCGAAATACATGGGTACGAGCTCCAAACGAGCCGTCTCGGCGTCCCTTCGAACGCTTATATTTGTCTGGCCTCATAGACCGCCTTTTCTCCCTATATCTCTCAAATAACAGTAATCTTGGCTTAAAATCAGGTTTAATGTAGTTCAAACTCAATGCCAATCTATCCTTTTGGGTTTTGGGCCTGCGTGTCGCGGACGGTCCTCAGCAGATCTGCGAAATCTTTTCAAGGTAGCTCTGCATGAATGTAGCATAATCTATGATATCAAAGATGACGGCCTTGTGTGATGAACATTTTTTCAAAGCATGCTGACAATCGATCCGTGACTGGTACTGTCGATGCCCCGCCATACCTTGGGGGCAGAATGGACCAACTCGACCAATTCTCCTTCGGTCCCCCGTCTAATGATCAAATTAGGCAGCTAGAGCATACCTCTAGGCGTCTGTTTGGCTTCAAAGGAACTTCGACGCTAAGATACAGCTTAGAAATAGCGTTCATCAACGTCGATTACCCATCGAATAGTCTTATCGACAAGCTGTCCTTTGACACAATTCTGGCCCTCTGTCCCTTCGTGCAGCTAGGGTTCGACTCATCTGCACGCTGTCCAACCGGGCTTTGAGCCTAACGACGTGAATTGAAGACCGGTAGCTCACTAACTTCGGTTTGGACCCGGCACGAGGAGCTACTTCCATCCTCTCGGAGATGTCCTTCCAGCGATAGTAATACTAACACGACGGGAGAAGATCTTTGCGTCGGACTCGGACCCTTTGGCGAATCGGACCCCTAAGTCTGCACAGTTTTAAGTCCAATTCAGCTTCAACTCGAATCGGGGTGCCGGACAGATACCAGAACATCAACACTGAAACCTCGATGGCTGGAGCTGCTCGCGGCTGGTCGGAGATGCCCGGGCCGCCGGCCCGCAATATACTATGAGGTGGCTTTTGGCGCGATGACGCCTCTAAGGTTGGTTTTGACAGGCTCGCGACAAACGGTGAGGGTAGACAATTGATCACAGAGCTGCCAAAGAGGTATCTCTCGGGAAAGGCCCGATACAACGCAGCCGATTCGGCGCGAAGGTTCGTACGGGGAGGATCTTACTACCTAGGTACCTAAACATCTGTCCCCTGCTACTAAAAGCAGGTTTATTTAGCTTCTTCTGAGGTCATGTACCCTCCAAGCTCTGCCTATCGATGATCCGAGGCCTCGTTCTTGCAGCTCGCCTCGTTGCCCGAAGCGGATTCGACCTGCGGAAAATGTGATTTCTGTGAATAAGCTCCGCCGTCCGAATCAAGCTAGTCCCATTTTTGCCCTTGGCGCATGAACATGCCGTCAGCTCTCCAATTCCCAAGACACGACTCTCACCCTGGCGAACCCCACGCGCGCCAAGGTACCTTGCAGAAATTCTCGGCCCTTGCCGCATGGGGGAGCACTCAGTGAGTCGGCATAACTGGGTATTCCGTTTTTCAGAACATGCGCACGCGAAAGGTGACAAACACAGAGCGGCGGGTGGGATTGATCGTACACGACCACGCCGTGACCCTGCGGCGAATTTAGTCTCCTGGGAAGTAAGTGGTGATGTGATGGTGCACCGAGCACGCGTCAAACTCCACTCAAGCTCAACCATCAGTATTGACACCAACTTGAAGTGCATCTTGTCTCCTAAAACTGTCAGTAGTTTCCGCCCTTTTTTTTTTTAGCAATTTAAGCACATAAATTCTGCTTTTGCGTGCTCTTGGGAGTTCCCTATGAACCGGTGATAGAACTCGTTATGTAAGTTGGAGACCTTCCCTGGACACCGAGATATCTGGAGTGCTCAGCCAATCCGAGTGCGGTTGGCGACTTCGAATTTCTGAGATCTGGGGTCTGATTCAATTGATTGACTTCTTGCAGTCCTCCATACCCACTCACCTAGATACTGGCCAAATATTTAAATACCATGCGCGGAGGAGACCATCCCAGCAACGAGACACGCGCAAAGTCCCCCCGTCCTCTCTCTCTGCGCGACTTCAGTCATCACTCCTACCGACGAGCTCGAATGAATGAGCGATTCTATCATCGACCCGGCTTACGCACAGCAGCTCGTACTGCATGCGAACGCTTCAAGGTACATGGCAAGTAAGTGACAACAAACTCGTCCAAAAAACAAGGACCCTGGTCTGATGTTCGCAATTTTTCTAGTGGCGGGGTTCACTCTCCTCGTCTGGGACCACATATGTACCTTCAAAGAAGAGGTAGATTTCATGTGGCCTGCACCCAGGTCTTTGGTCAAAATTCTGTTCCTAGGGGTTCGCCGATGTTTCTCATGTTTGCGCGGGGTTCCACTGACGAAACGGATGCCCGTCCTTGAATCCACCAGAACCGATACATCGCACCATTCTTCCTGGTCGTAACCGTAATTGGTGCGTGGCTTCCGAATGGATTGGCACTGGTAGTAATAGTTGAACATCACACTTAGTCATGAGTCGCTTGATAGAGGCGTCAGATACAGTGAGTTCCAGTTCAATGATGTTCGGTTCGCCAGATTTACTAATCAACGCATCCTAATGGTTGCCCAAGTTGTAAGAACGTGCCTCTGCTCACCATGTTTCTTAATGAGCCCTAATCTTTTGCTAAGCTGCAAAGCATGGATAGTGATAGGAGGCTTTGCGGAAATTTCTTCTTTAGCGAGCGCGGACTGTGAGTGCCCGCCCTGGGAAGGTCTCGAATTTGACGCTGATTGGTCCTTCGTAGTGCTTCTCCTCCTCCGAATACACGCATTATGGGGTCGACGACGTGAGATTGTTATCGGCACCCTCGTACTCTATCTTTCTTGCTATACTTGCATCGGCGTGGTGGGCCTGTTTGCCGCTATCGACATAATCCGTGCGTCACCATCTCAAGCGTCCAAAGTTACGCTTATCATTTTAACTATCCACCCCAGCTCGCCTTCGGTTTCATCCGCTGACGAAGCAATGCTTTGCCGACCACAAGCCGAAAGTCCTGCCCGCACAATGGACAGTTTCTGTAAGCGAGTTACATTCGTTTGTACTGGAGGGCGAAACTGATGTAAGTCCACCCTTCGAAGCTCATTCTCGAACTATTCGTCTTCTTTATGACAGCTATAAAAGCGTTCCAGCAACGCAGAGGAGACCAGATCCGCTCCCCGGTAATGAGAACACTGTATTACGATCAATTTATGTATTACGTTGTAAGTGCTTCACCAGTGATCCGTGCTTAATTACGGAGAGACTGACTGAACCGCACTTTTCGTGGACGACTGGATTGTGCAGGTCATCGTGGGTGAGTGTTCCGCCATTACGGCCTAAAGATGTCGCTTGCCTAATGTCTGATTTGGGACCAGTTATCCGAATCTTCAACCTTGTGATCTGGCTTGTCTTCCCTCCTTCCTTATTCTTCCTCGGACTATAGTACGCAGTCTCACTGATGAGAATAATTGCACGTAATCTGACTGAAGGCGTTACCTTCGCTTCCTTCCCACTTAGTTTTATTTGGGCTTTGATTATCGCAATGGTGTCGCGAATTCTGTTGCATCTGCGCAGCGTAGCTTGCGCGGAGTCGCGAGGGGACGATTCCTCGTTCTTCGGGCCGACGGTTCCAACTACCCGACTGGTTTGGGCTAGACGGACCACGACCATGGATCCTGCCCTGCATTCAATGGCAACTTCGGACGATGGATCCGGCGTGAGGATCGAATTGCAAAGGCTTCGAAGTAAGAGGTCGGCGATGTCGGACTTATAATCTATAAAATACGTTCTCGAACGCCCGTTCGATAAAGTGGAGGTGTACAGGAGACCTCAGTGAGGAGGGCTGGTGAATCTATACTCTGTGACACTCTCTCCTCGCTTCGGAAAATTATGGCAGATTCGCTTAATTAAGCAGAGCTCTTCAACCTTGAGGCGGGTGTCTCAGTTCGATTAAACGGCAAAAGAGGCCAAAGACCCCACGAACTGTTGTACATAGCTCGATTCGGTCTGAGCCTCGCCCACCAGACAAACTAATGACTCACAATCGTACCATGGCAATAACTGCTCGAGGGATCCCTAGTCCCTCAGCGCTGGCATTGCTCCTGTCTTCGAAACGCCACAGGCCGAGTCCTGCAGCCCCTCCATTCAGGTAACGTTGTTTTGGCGTGACAGATCGGCCATGGCGCTGGGTGACGGGCTCAGACCCTTCCCCACGTCACAAGTTGTCTGAACAACCGTGACCAAACCGCTTTCAGCCCATGTTACGTCAGTTGGAACCAAACATTCGGGTTTGATCCATTTCAAATTTCGATTGTTCTACCCCTCCCCGCCAATCAGAACATGCCGGCAACCTTCAAAAACCTATCAATCCATGCTTCGACCCACAAGTCCCCGCTTGCTTCTTCCCTCTCCTCCTTTTCTCTCCACTTCCTGCAAACCCCCCTTCTCCCCGGCTACTGCTGTCCGCTGGCAAGCCAATGAATGACTGCACCGATACATGACCCAGTGGTGGCGCAACACCTCGTAGAGCATGCCGATGCGTCGAGGTATATGGCCAGTTAGTGATGCGCACTCGTCCTCGTCGTCGGCGAGAAAGTTTACGGTTTTGCTTTCCGCTCAGTGGCCGGTTTAGCCATCCTTGTGTGGGATCACATTAATACTTTCGATAAGGAAGTCAGGTTTATGTGGCCAGCTCCAAGGTCGTTGGTCAAGACCCTGTTCTTAGCGGTATGTTGCACCCTTCCCTCCTCGGCTTACGATGAACCATAATTCAACCTTTATCCGCGTAGAACCGATACATCATTCTCCTCGTCCATCTTATTATCGTGATTGGTAAGTTACTCTCAGAGTTTGCCCTATCACTTGATCCAAAGCCTCATGTCGTTACACAGAGATCAGCCGATTGGTTACGCTTTCTAATACAGTCAGTGTTTTCAACGGTCTCTCCAAGTAACCGAATATTCACGACTTTTACTTTGATCAAGTTGTCAGGACTGTCTCTAAATTGTTGAGTTTCAATGGCTGAGACAGATTTGTCCTTCTTATGCCAGCTGCAAAGTGTGGATAGTCGTGGGCGGCTTCTGCGAAATCTCGTCTTTGGCGATTTCAGATTGTGAGTGAACTCAGTTGGGCAAAGACGGTCTCTGAAGTAAACCTTTATGTTTCAGTGCTACTTCTTTTCCGAGTGCACGCTTTGTGGGATGGACGTCGTAACGTCGTAGTCCCAACGCTCGTACTATGGTTTTTGACGTATCTCTGCATCGGGATCGTGGGTCTCGTGGCCGCAATCGAGATCATACGTAGGCGTCGAACTCTACGCTTAGATCCTGCGACGACTAACTGTTTCTTTGTTCACGTTAGCTGCCCTACGGTATGACAGACTAACTCTTCAATGCTTCACCGATCTTAAACCGAAAGTACTACCTGTCCAATGGGCAGCTTCCGTAAGTGCATTTTGGCTCAAAATAACGCACAAATACGCAAACACCGACGATCACTTGATTTTCCAATAGCTCGTACTTGAGCTCTTGGTGTGCTTCATGACTGCAGTCAAGGCAGTAGAGCATCGCGGATCGGACCAGATGCGCACTCCATTGTTGAAAGCCCTCTACTACGACCAGTTCATGTTTTATATCGTACGTCTTGTGATGACTATACTCGGCGCACCTAAAATACTAATACGCCTTGTTTCCTGCCTTTCCCCGGTAATCAGGCAATAGTCGGCGAGTATATTGAGATTTATTTGGCTCGTATTTTGCTTATGTCTCGCTTTTGTTTAGTTCTACGGATTTGGAACTTTATTATATGGCTCGCATTCCCTCCGTCCCTCTTTTTCCTTGGCTTATAGTGAGTGATCTTCGTTTTCATTGCTTACGAGCAGTCTCCGTCAGACGAAAAGCACCCGATACTGACGAAAAGCTTTTCGCCTTCTCTCCGTCTAGTTTCATCTGGGCGCTGATCACCGCTTTGGTCTCGCGTATCATGCTTCATCTCCGGAGCGTGGCGTGCATGAACTCTCCCTCCGGTCAGGCGTCATTCTTCGGGGAAACTGGCATCCGAACCACACGGATAGTCTGGGCAAGGCGACACACCACTGCGTTAGATTCCTCGCTCCATACAATAGCGTCCGAAGACGTATATGTGCCTGTGACCACAGTGCAGTCAGAGAGTGTTTGGGAGGAGGATCCAGAGAGAGGAGGGGAGTTGATTGAGCTGCAGGGCGTTGGAGATGGGAAGTGAAGGCAGCGGGACGAACTTTGAGGACGGACTCGACTTTCTTCTTCCCCGATAGGCTCTAGCTAGCGTTGAGAGTGCAGGAATAGGACTGCTGGGTCTACAAGATTTCTTTGGGCCTATTGTTGTCTTATCATTATAATCTGTTCACGAACTGAGGATGTACTTTTCACCCCTCTCTGTTGAATGGGAACAATGCTTTCTCGTCAAACTTCCTCGAAACTACCCTAGTTCGAGTACACAGGTGAATTGCGACCTCTGCGGTTGAGATGAGCCAATGTTCATCTGATGCTCAGAGTTCAAGCGGACGGGACCTACTGATACGCGTCCCTGCCAACACGATCGTTACCTATTTAACAGCTGACGGAAAAGGGAATATTCAAGATTCTCCGTTCACACGTGCGAACCCCACAAAGTACTTGGATCTTCACGTCAAGTACAGGTCTCCAGACCATCACCGTAAACTTCTAAGGCACCGCTTCGACTCAGCATAGTTGTGAATAGTCTCCGACAGCGACAAGATGCAAGACGAAACCAAAAACAACAATGAGCCTCCAGCCTACGCCACCGGATCCGGTAGTACACAGGGACTCACCGAGGGGCTATATACTCTATTCCAGAAGAAAATACGGAAATATATGGTTTTGTCGCAAGGTGAGTGCTCGGCCGTCGCGTATACAGCTATCAAGCCGTCAAGGGCTCAACCTTTCTTAATCTAAGCCAAAATAGAAGCGGGAGCGCCTTGTGTTGGCTGGCTGCGCATCACCCAGGGTGCCGTGGATAATCAATTTTGGGTCGTGAAGAATACGAATGAGGAGGGTATTTACACAATTATGAGCTTTCGGGCTGACACATTCCTAGATCTTATTGAAAGGTGCGCGAGTAGAGCATATATCGACTTACAAGCCGGGCAGGTAAACTCAGATCGACCTCTTTCTGACAGAAACGGCGCAGATGGAGCCGGTGTTGTCGCCCACTATTACGTTGAGTCCACGCCGAGTCGTCTCAATCAAGAATGGCGCATTTTGGAGGAGGTGCCTGGCTTTAACAGGTCAGAAAACAGGCCAAGACCTTTAGAAGCTCGTCGCTAACACCTTTATGGCCGTAGACTGCAATGTACCAGAACAGGAACCTTTCTGGAGATGGATAACCTGTCAGTCCCTCTCTCATAGGCGATCCAACGGTCTTTCTTACAAACCGGTATATCGCCGACCGTTGTTCAGAAGCAGCGAACTGTGGAGACGCGTGTTCTGTTCGAGACCCGCTCTAGATCGCGACATTCAGCTCTGGGGTTTAGATCGCGTCAGTCGAACAACGCTTGAGATTAAAGACATCTTGAGAGCATGGAAGTCAGACCTCCTTGATTGTCTAGTGCAGCCGTACGATGACGGTGATCAGTACGTGGAGGCAGGCTTTCGACGAGAATGGATTTGCTAGGTTCACCGGTGCTGACTTCAGGTACTTTGTCCTCCCTCATGAACTGGGCACCACAATCTAGGACGGAACCAAACTCCGCGACCAAGCGATTTGCAAGAACACGTTCGACTACGACGACTTTGTCATTAAAGCCAAAGACGCCATTAATACCTGGGCCCGAGACAATCTTCGGATTCATGTGGGCAGCCTGAGTTCCCCGACAACAATGCCCCCAGTTGACTGGTTGTGGATGCAGGGTTATTCTGTTCTCTTCGGGATCATCTTTGGTGGAGCGAAGATCGGCCCCAAGGCGTACAACTGGTATCTGTCGGCCGACATGAGGTCTCTCTTGTTCTTCGACCCCCAGACCGGGGCCGAGTACACTCCCGCAGCGCTCGTCGAGTTCGGATTTGAGCCTACGTTTGCAATGTTCTGAGACCGATCCTCGCACAACTCAATTGAATACGGCGTAGTGTGTGTGATTCAGGGGTTGGGTCCAAAGTGCTCTTCGCCGACCAAGGGGTTCGCCCAGGGTGCTTGGACGTCTGGCGCTGTCATATTCGAATGCGAGTGGTTTCCTGTCGGGTTGTTCGAACAACTTCACTACACGCTGGATGCCGTTTCTGACTTCGTTGAGGACTGGGAGCGTGATAACCATGCAAATGTGACATTTTAGAGGCTCATGAGAAGCAAAAGAAATGGCATTGTCCAAACGTTGGCTTGTTAAAAACAGGGTAACAGTGGTGAATGCCATTGGGGCAAATTGTTGATCTTCGTACATCAAAGCGACGGAGGCTCCTCCTTTAAATGCCGCAGTACGATTCGGGGTTAGGGACACTATATGCAGCCAGAAAAGGATTAGTAAGAATGACGGAAGGAAGACTTCAGTCTAGCACGTACGCGGCGTTGGTGTTGAGGATGAGTGCAACGATGAGACCGTACAAGCCCAAGACTTCAGCGAAAATGAGAATAAGGATCTATGAAAGGTCACTAGTGTGAGGAAGCAGTCTTGGAAGTTGAAAGATGACAAGCGTACCATGCCGACGAACAACCTTGGTTGCTGCGCAGTTCCTCGGACACCAGCGTCACCGACGATACCAATGGCAAAACCAGCAGCAAGACCAGCAAGACCGACGCTAAGACCAGCACCGAGTTGGACGAAGCCAGTGTACAGAGGCATGATGCTCTTCACTGCGAGAAGGATGAGGACGTCAATCTCCCGCAGAGATATGTATGCCCGGGGTGAGTGACTTACAGCTACCAGCGATGAGAACCGAAACGACGAGACCGTAGATCTATTTCATGAAGATATTCATATCCGACCAGCAACCTTTCGTCACGGTCCTGACGACAACTTCGACCTACAGCAATGATACCAGCCATGACGACGGGGATAACACACTTCATCATCAAGTCTGGACGAAGGATAGACATAGCCGAGACACCGACACCAGACTTGGCAGTGCCGTAACTGTTAAGGAAGAAAGGTTGAAAGTGGTGTCAGCCCCGTTGGACGTCCGATTGAGAAAGGAGGTGGTCCGGATTGCAACGGCGAAGAGACCCACCTCGCTCCTAAGCCTGTTTCCACCCAAGCAACAAGCGCCTAGTAAGCCTACAGTCCTATCAAGTTCTATTTGCAACATGCTACGCACAAGTGAAGACGATGGCGGCGGTGCACCCCTAAGGAACGAAGGAGACAACGAACCAAAGCGGTCAGCGCTGACGTCGCTGCAAACCAAACCGGAGAGGATAATGACCCACCATGACACCGAAGAAGGGAGCGTAGACAGGGCAAAGCTCAGACATGATCAAGTGCTAGTCTTTTCACGAATGTAGAGGGAGGGGTAGATCGGAGCTTTGGTTGGAAGGTGCAGCGGTGGGTGGATTGGGACACGGTGAAACGATCGTCGAAATTCAAACATCGGCTGTCAGCGGGACGACTGTTTGTTTGGTGCAGAGGCGGAGCTTCCTCAACTGCAAGCACCCCAGATTCGTCTTCCCAAAGAATCGTTTGGATTTCTTTTCCAAATGGTATTATGAACATTGCAAGGGTGTGATGAGAAAACTGGCTAGAGCTGTGAGATGCTTGATATGAATCTGCCTCTCGGGCTTACACCGCATCGCGAGCTCACTGTTCTCAGCGCAGCTCACATATCCAGCGAAACCCTCGAGTCAAAGTCATAATCTGTCCGAAGATGTGGAAATAAGTCGTTTTGGTCTTGGCCTGCCGTCTCGGGATGTCCCCCGACTTTCGAGGTGACCTCCACCATTTGCTTGCGCGTCGCCATTTCCTTTTTGGGAAGCACCTGGAACCAAACCTCCACACCTCTGAACGTATACTTAACTGGGAACATGCTCTCGGAAAAGCATACCATCAGCCTTTCTCCCTCCCTCACGTCTCTCATTGCTCTCTCTGCACAAACAATGTCTATCTTATTTTCCATTCGTCGCTTTCTGGACCAATGCTACCCACCAAAGTCTACTTTCGATCCTTCAAGAGACATACCCGACCTCTCCGGGAAGGTGGTCATTGTGACAGGTAAGCTCATAAGTGTCTAGACACTTGCGCACAGCTCACTGACGTGACGTCGATTCAGGTGGTAATACCGGGATCGGCAAGCACACAGTCAGAGTAGGACACATTGAACTACTCTTATGACGCCCACATATTGATAACTGTTTTCGAAATATAGGCCCTTCTCAATAAGAATGCAAAAGTTTATATGGCCTCACGCTCTAGACAGAGAGCTGAGCAAGCCATTGTGGATGTGAGCCCCCGGATTCGGTGGTCTGTCCCAATACGTCATTGTCTGACGGAATCGTCGACCAGCTAAAGGAAGAGACAGGAAGAGAAGCAATCTTTCTAGAGCTTGATCTCGCGAGTCTTGACAACGTCACCAAGGCTGCGAAAGAGTTTATGAGGTTTGAATCACTTCAGCAATCTCGACGTCTAAGCTGTTGACATCGTGCTTCAATTACAGCAAAGAGCCCGCTCTTCACATCTTGTTCAACTCGGGGTACGTTTCAAGGTCCCACCGAATTGGCTCCGCTTTCAGCTACTGAGGTCGTTCTGGTCTCGAATAATTGTAGCGGTGTCATGCATCCTCCAATCGAACAACTTACCGAAGACGGATTTGACCTGCAATTCGGTACCAACGTTCTCGGCCACGCCCATTTAACTTTGTCTTTGCTCCCAGCTCTCCTCGAGGGAGCAAAGTCCTCTCCAGACGGCAAAGTGCGAGTCGTCAACACCTCGTCTCTGTCTGCTTATCATAACAGCACGCCTCTAATCAAGTGGGATACGTTGAGAGACGGTCCCAAGAGAAAGGCTCTTGGAAACGAGATGCTGTACAATCAGAGCAAATATGTAAGCGCTGAGCTGGATTTGCTCTGTCTGGACATGTCTTAACGATTTCTCATTCTAGGGGAATATTGCGTTTTCGAACGAGCTAGCGAGGCGCTATTCTGAGGAAGGAATCATTTCTAATGCTGTCAATCCTGGTAAGGCTCCCAGAGCCTCTATGGTCTCCATTCGCTAATTGTGATGTTCACTTCAGGCAACCTCGACACTGAGTTACAACGCCACCATGGGCCAATCGTTCAATTTTTAATTGTGAGGCATCCTACGCTCTGTATTGTGTTCTGCTTTTACTGATTAGCTTGCATAGAAATTGATCTTCACTCATCCAGCCCACTTGGGTGCTCACACCCAGCTGTGGGTAGCGACCAGTCCAGACGTCGCGGATGTGAATGGTGGATGGTTTATCCCATGGGCAAGGCAGTATGCTCACTCGGAGGAGACTCGCAATCCTGAGGTCGAGGCGAAGCTCTGGGATTGGGTGGAGGAGCAGCGAAAAGGTCACTAAACTGATCTAATGAGCTGCCGCACCCATGTGTTGTGAATATTCCGATTCAACACGTTTCTGTCACATGTTCCATACGCTTAATAGACAAGGACGCTTTATGGAGAGGTGTCACGGGTCTGTTCTTGTCTTGCTCCACCTAGTCAACGTCATCGAAACCGAACCCAACGAGCCCGCTTTCAACCACCATACAGTAACGAGCGAAAGACGACTACCAGACATGGCTGATAGAGCCAAACCTACTCGTTCTCTCAGACAGACCAGAGAATCCCGACGGAGACAGCGGAAGCAAACTTGGTCGCTCTTCCGCCGCGCAATGCGGTTTCGGGCCCAAGTCCAGACAGCACCCGCCCGTGCCTCTATGTCCATAGGACAGAAAATACGAGTGAGTAGACTACAGGCTCTGAATGGGTGTTTAGCTCAGTTGAGACTTTGACTCGTTTGTGTCATCTGCAGAGGTGGTTGTTTAGGAAGGGTAATGACGCGAGGAAGCGACGAGCAGAGAATAAGCGGAGCGCACGCCGAGCCCAACGTCGATAGCGCGGACTCGTTTCAATTATACTCGTATAACTGCCACCTGTATCATGATTACTGGCAATATTTAATGACGATGCGAGAGGCTCATGACGGTGCTGCACCGGGAACGGAGCGCCCATCAGGTTTTGGTTTTTTCGCTTTTCCCTTCTTCTTTCCCTTCGAAGACTCTTGCTGTTGGTTTGCATCTTCCGTTATCGTAGAAGGTTCAGGCTCCGGAGGGATGTACACCAGTCCGGCCCCACGGAGGTCCTTCCATGGGCGCTCTTTATCGAGCGGGGCGTCCTGCACAAAGGGCACTTCTGTTGGTGGGCATGGGATTGGCTTTTGCCTCTCGATCTCGGCAAGCTCCTCCGCAGATAGCACCTTTGGCGTTGGAGGTTTGGACCGCGCAGCCGATGGAGGAGGTTTTGGTGCGTATGTCGTTAAAGTAGTTCCTCCGCCTCGGCCAGTGAGAGAAAGTACTTTGCGGGTAGCTGGCTCCTGCACAGGTGTCTGGTCGTGAGGCGTACTGGTACCACTTCCAGCTTTAGGACCGAGAGTGGGGAATGCTCCTCCTCCTTGAGCTATCTCTCTTAACTGTTGAATCTGAAGTTCTTCTTGGTGACGAAATAATTCTTCCTTACGCAGGATCTCCTCTTTCTCGGCGAGCAGTTTGACTAGGACGATGTTCCTCTCGTTCGGGGAGAGTAGAGGCGATTGACAGAACGGACAAGGTGCTGCAGGATTTTGAGATGCGCATAGAACGAGGCCGCAGTGGGAGCATATTGGAGTGTATGGCGAAAGGCCATGCTTCCTAGCTTGAAAGGGACCTAAATGAGTGCCGTAGTCATGACTTCGAGATCACAGCGCTAACCCATGCAAAAGCAGCCACCACCTGATGGCAAGTCGCTAATACCATCTTCAATTGCTCCAATCAAGCCCTCAATTCTCTGGATATCGGCACTTTTGTGAGCTTTTGGTTTGTGGCCGCCTTGGTTGCGAGATATAGGAAGGTGTTCTGATGAACTGTTCCGTGAGCTTCCTCCTGCTGAGCCAAAAGCACTTCCTCTTCCCCTCCCCCGTGGCTTCAGTGTTGACTGCGGTCCTCCAGAAACCTTTTTGCTCCACATGACAGTTGACGAAAATAGGCGGTCCGTAAGCGGTGGAGGCTGAGGGAAGGATGTGGGAACTAGCGCCACAAGTGAACCTGGCACGTGCGCTCCTTGTTCCTTTCCCAGCAAGCTCCGATCCCGGGTGCAATCACCTGCCGTCTCCGGATTGTGCTCAAACGTCAATTCTTTTCTCATTCAACTCTACCATCTACTTTCCCAACTTTCCCCCTTACTCCGACCCCCACAAGTACAGCTCAGTCGCTCTTGCAAAATCCATCTTAGAACATGAACTCGGCTCTCCGACAACTCTCCACGGCTAGGAATGCTCGCGTTTCGCTGCGAGGCC